>JACVVK020000003.1:552500-555000 GCA_018292915.2 Batillaria attramentaria
TTGTTTGTTGTTGCTGTTGTTGTTGTTTGTTTGTTTGTTGAAACAGATACAGTGCAGTAAACGGTCTCTGGTTCGAAAACACTGTCGGAATACGATCCAAGAACCCCCTGAATCAAAAGTGGGAAACCTTCGTTGTCCCGATGGGAGCCGGGGTGCCCGAATGGTAGAGCGTTGGATTTCTAATGCTCGGGTCGTGAGTTTGTAATCCGGCTGGGGCCAAATATATGTGCTGGCTTTTTCATCGTTGCCCCGTCTTTGATATTACCCGTATGTGGTGGAAAAGGACGTTAAAACCCCCAATCACCCTCGCCCACACCGTTGTCCCGATCCCCTGACTTGGCAGGGAGTGCAGCAATCTCAACAGGACTTCAAACCAAACCTTATCCTGGGTGCAATCAATGCGAAGGGCGCCCATATTCGACGTTCACTTGTTACTGCACAAGACAGTGCTGCCCGGGTCCCATGGTCCCTCTGGGTGTGGGGCGGGTGAGCGTTGCAACAAAGCTCCTGAAATGAGCCCAACTTGTATGCAGCGTTCAATCAAACAGGTCGGAAAGGAGAGTTCGAGGCGGGGAGCGTAGTTTCTTTTCCCGCTCGACTCCTGCCCAACGACTCAATTGCTGACACGCTTTTTTTTTCTTTTTTTTTTCCCTAAGCGATCTGGCCAGACACTGGTCAAACTTCGATCAGCCGTTGTTGCAAAAAAGGCGCTGAAGGTTCGCGTAGAGAATTAAATGAGTTACTCCAAAAAGCACACGATACGAAACACTTCACGCACGCATACACAGTGCTCATGTTGTCCGCTGAAAAGAAGGTCGAACACCACATCCGCACTATTACAGTTTCTCAAATCTCAGAAATGACAAAGGTACGTATTCTGCGTATGCAAGCGAACCGAGACATTGTATGCCGCCCCTGAGAAATGTTATGGTGTCCCAGTCTTGAGTCGAGTGACGTTAGGGGTGCGTTAGTGCGCCAGGGGAGCCGGGGTGGCCGAATAGTACGGCGCTGGACTTTCAATGCTCGGGTCGTGAGTTCGAATCCCGGCTGGGGCCAAATATTTGTGCTGGCTTTTTCATCGTTGCCCCATCTTTGATACCACCCATAATTATGTGCTGGAAAAGGACGTTAAACACCCCCCTACCCCCCACCCCCGCAGCATCTCCGCTGGCAATAGGGTCATGATCCTAAACCAAGCGGGAAAAGAAATCGTGCAGACGGGGAGGGGGTGGGGTGGGGCTGGTGGGGGGGAGGGCGGGATAGCCAGGAAGACGTCAGCCTCGCGAGACTCGCTTGCTGTCAAAACAGTCGCCAAGCAAGAAAGAGTTCGGCAAAGCGAATGAGATGGGGGCGTCCCCGTCAATACACCACCACCAAAATAAAATTCACGCTGGAATATTTCTGAATGCGCTGAGGTTCCAGAGAACAGTTCAGCTTTTCCTACTAGTCAGCCTTGAAACAAGACTGTGGCCGACGCTGTGCGTTTCGGGCTTCTGTCTGCTCAGTGCCAGCCTGTTTGAGGATGCAACTGTACAGGCCGACGTGGTGTACTTGTACGACACTAGACATCATTAAAATAGCTCTGGAGAATTTGACAGCCTAGCAATGGCTGACTGTAAGCCTTTCAAATTAAATGCGTTTTGTGAACATTATCGTCCCCTCGGTACAGTATGTCCCGGGGAAAAAGTGAAGCCACAGAAAAAAACTGACACAAACTTCTGCCGAATCTGTGTAACCCGCAGTGTCGCTCGCGGCAAGGTTGCACATAACTACGAAATTACGGGCATTTACAATTCATACGCAGCAGGCAGTTCTGTATGCAATACAGACCGCGTGCCCTTGTCTGGTCTAGCCCTGCCTAAGTTCAATCGATATCTGTTCTGAGCGACAGCGGCTGTGAGAGAATCTTGTCTACTTCAATAGTTCTCAGCATAAAGAATCGAAAACTGAACGAAATCACAACTGACTGAAGAATACACTGGTTCTGAGACGCTTGTCGGCTGTGATACTTGTGAGCAAAATAAACCAAATTATAACGACAGAATGAATTCACTAGAAAATGAGAAAACAGCGTGTCTATACTTCAATCCCAGTAAGCATAATATATAATATATATATATTAGCGACGCCTTTGTTCCTATTCTATATATATATATATATATAGAGAGAGAGAGAGAGAGAGAACTCGAACATTTATTGTTACGGGCCACCAGCCCAAAACACATGGTGAACTAAAACATGCAACACGTAAAATACATAGACACACACACGTAGATAATAATTTATATTACTAACTACACTGACTATGTCAAAGCGCTCTCGTTACTGCCTAGATTATGTGGCTGATGTTGTGCAGGTAATCCCCCCGTATTCTAATAGAGTAGAATATAAAGAATCCCAGGGATTTTGTGATAGATTCCACTGATTTTGTGATAGATTCCACTGCATAAAATAGAATGGCGTCCGCGTATGTGCAGGATGAGGTATTTCTGTCGAATGT
>JACVVK020000003.1:557500-667500 GCA_018292915.2 Batillaria attramentaria
ACATACACTGGTGAAACTGACTTGTTGCTGACACGGGAAATTACTGGAAAGCTTTACAAAAGACGAACGTTTTAAGATTGCTCTTAAAAACAGACAGTGTGGGCGCGTTTCTCAGATGTGCTGGCAGGGAATTCCAAAAGGTTGGTGCAACAAAACTGAAAGAGCGCTCGCCAAAGGATTTCAGGTTGCGCTTGGGAATTTTGAGAAGCCTCTCCGTCGACGACCGGAGGGTTTGCGACGGTTGATAGGTGACGAGTGAAGCCGAAAGGTATGGTGGAAGGGTGTCATCAAAATGACGAAAGTTCAAACACTTACCTTCAAAAATGAATCAATAGTCCTTCAGACCGTAAATGGAAGAGTCTAAACGGGTTTCTCTCTGAGGTCTTTGTGGGTCACCTCAGACAGGGCGATCCGGTACACATCAAAGTTTCATGGGCTCGCCATTCGGGCACACGTGAACTATCTGGGTGATCTAACAGATCCATGCTTGTGGCTGTAGGCTGTTCCTGCGCATCCAAGGAAATCTGTAAACACAGAAATACATTGGCATTAACATTTCATTGAAAGCTGCTTATCTAACGTGGTATTAGGTTCTGCTATCTTTTCCTTCGGGTTTTTCCTAATCACTTTTTTTTTACGATGTGCAATGTTAATCGACCGTTGACTGTTGAATAGAAAACTTTTTTGTTCTTTTGTTCTCCTTCAGAAAACTTAAGGGCTGATTCCCAATAGAGATACCGTGCAAGAAAAATCAAAAGCAATCTGACAGAAAAATCGATGTGCAGATACGGCATTGTTGTTAAATTCGTTAATAAATCAAGCTAGTAGTGTGTGTGTGTGTGTGTGTGTGTGTGTGTGTGTGTGTGTGTGTGTGTGTGTGTGTGTGTGTGTGTGTGTGTGTGTGTGTTTTAGAGCGAGAGAGGGGAAGAGAGACTGAGCAAGATGAATGGTATGCATTGTCATGACTGGAGTCTCAGTAATTCAACCGTTACAAAAAAAAAAAAAAAAAAAAGCTGTATGCAGTGTGACTTCCTGCTTCCTGCATGCGATATGAAAAGTATGAGAGCACAACTAAAGGTAACTCAGTTAGGTTGATGACTCAAACTTTAAAATTCACGGAATGTGACAGGAGCATACCCACCAGTAAAAGTATAAAGACTGCGAACCCACGGAAACATCAAGAAAAGTCAAGGGCAGCCGGTCTACGCAGACGTCTGTCTCTAATATGCTAACCGCATACACGAATTACGTCTACTACGATTCAATTCTATTGTGCACCGGACAGAACCTCACAGCTGTCCCCCATTGACCAAAAACCAGCTGAGGTGTGGCGGGCGGGGAAGTAAGAAGGGTCGATAAACCTCTTATTTTACAACGGTTGAGGCGTTTAATATATAAAGCAGTCAATTTTTAAAGCTGACGACGGTTGACGCGTTTAATATAAGCAGTCAATTTTTAAAGCTGACATAGCTAGTTGTTAAAAAAAAAAACTTAACCTAAGAAAAGCACACACACACACACACACACACACACACACACACACACACACACACACACACACAAAGGCAGTTAAAGGAGGGGGGGGGGGGGGGGAGCTGCTGTTGGATGAACTTGAGCCAGACCGAAGGCCGAAGCGGGACATGTGTGCCGTGCTCAATACCTTCATCAATAGACCCTCATCAATAATGCAATCACGTCACCACACCCCACCGCCAGCAACATGAGCCAGAAAGCTCCCAGTCACCGATGCAATGACACTCTAACCCGCGGCCACAAACATAAAAGCGCGCCTGGTGAGGTCAACACGGAGAGCTCTTCCAGTCCACTTGTTGAAGCTGATCAAAATGCAGATGAGGGTTGATGGAAGAGAGTGGGAGAGAGAGAGAAGGGAAAGACGTGTTCTCTCCCGGTTAAGGGACCTGTCAGCAATCGATTTCATTTCTGATCCCCACTACTGGAAACGGTGATAACGGTTCAGTTCTTAGTAAAGGATGTTCCGATAGATGTGCTTGCTCACTGAGTGCCCACGCATTAAAGAACACACACACACACACACACACACACACACACACACACACACACACACACACGCGCGCGCGCGCGCGCGCGCGCGCTGTGTGACTTGGCAACAGGAGACAAAACCAAAAATTAATGTCTGCGTCTGCATCAAAATTAAACATCTGGATTAAATTCTTAGGACAAACCAATCTCATTTCTTTCTCCTTGAGTTTAATGTAGCTTTTCAGTAACAAAAACAAACACCACTTCGGAAAAAAATGACTGAGTGGCTGTTTAAAAAAAATCCCCCCCCCCCCAAAAAAAAATAGTCAAGTAAGGTCTCTGACTCATAACCTGTCGTTTTTTTTCTTTTTTCTTTTTTGACGAAAGCCGCAGATCATTCACTTTGACAGGAATGGGATTGCCGTTAGATTCCCTAGTGCTGACTCCTTTGTGTCATGCAGGTCTCATTGCAACAGGCCCGTAAATGAGATGTGACAGAGAAATACGCGCACACATTGATGTCGTATGGCCTGCGCTGTTCCTGTGATGGAAGTTTTACCTGGTTCATAGAACACCACTTCCCCAAGGAGCGGTGTGCTTCACGATTGACGAATGAACTACTTTTGTCAAGTTTAGGACAAGCGAGCGAAAAAAAAAAAATGTATTTGTGGGAGTGATCGCAAAGTAGCGAACGCCCTAAGGCATGCTCATAAAAGGGGGGGAAGGGGGGGGGGCGGCTGTTATCTGACACCACAGCAACCGGTAAAATCGGTAGTGCGGGAGCACACACACACCGGTAAATTGTGCTGGGGCACTGATACACACACACACACACACACACACACACACACGCACACCGTGCACACACACACACACACACACACACAAACGGAGTCATCTGGGTTTTCCGCTCAATTATGTTTATACGCATACACTGTATAACACGTACAGCCGACGAGGATTTGCAAGGGCACAGACGACACACTCTGTGTGTGTGTGTGTGTGTGTGTGTGTGTGTGTGTGTGTGCACCCGCGTACTACTGAGTTTGTGTATGTGCGTGCGTCGGTGCACTGTGGCTGATCCCTTAGTGCTTGTGTCCGCCAGTCCGTAAATGTAACACTGAGCAACAGCAGTGGCACCAATGCCAGACGAAACCAACCAACGGTTCCCCCTACTTATCACAGTTACACCTAGAAAGTGCAAGACCGCCTCCACCGGACAGCCATGCGAGCACCAGACTCGCTGTCTCCATATTGCATTAGTGAACGCCGTTCGCGCCATCTTTGATGCTACAGGCTTGGGTTCAGTGTAGAAAAATCGATATGGCTATCAGTCCGCTCGGCGGCTTGCTCCTGCGCTTGCCCGAGGGAAACAAGCGCTCGGCAAGCAAAAGTTCTGAGTGTATGTACCGCGCTCCCTCCCTCCTGCGCTGTTTGCCGAGAGTCCAGCCTGTGGCGGCATTTCATTCGAAGGCGAAGTCGAGTCGATGGCAAGACTGAAAGGACTGGCTAAAAATACCCGTCTCTGACCGCTTCGATCTACCCGGTACTTTTTTTTTTCCAACCAGGCTTGCATCGTCACGAATAACTTGAAGTCATCAATGTTCAGACACACTCAGTGGAAAACGGGCGTAAGTGCAACCGGCAGATTTGGCGGAACAGGCTGAAGCCGGTCAGCCGAAAACTTACGTAAGAACAGCCACCCCAGACTATGGATAGTCAGTACTGGAAATGTATTCGAGTCATGATCGAACAATGTTCAAAATGACTGAAATCAGCGAAACATTCCAGACCCTATCTCATATTAGTCAGTTTTGGACGGGGCGTTGTGTAACACACTCACTGTCAAACCAGTTCAGTACAAAACGTTCTTGACTACCTAAGGATGGGGAATACAACAATGTACAATATCAATGGGGAGCGCCAGGAGACTGAAACAATCCTTTCTGCGCTGAGTGTTACCCCGATTTTGATGATTGGGCCATAACAAAAAATATTTTTTTTAAAAACAGTGCATTGTACCGCTGTTTTTAGCATTTGCATGGTATGACATAATAATAATAATAATAATAATGAGTATTGTATAGGCGCTTTACCCAATTTCACGAATCGGCTCAAAGCGCCGCGAACTGAACCCAACACGCACGCTCACGTGAATCACACGCATTCTCCCACACACTGGACATAAACGTATTACAATCACGTGGTGCGAAGGGTCAGCTCAGCTATTTAAATTTCGGAATTTAGAATTACATTTATTTTTCAAATTTGGTAGGCTGAACATTTCCATAGCAGAGAGGGAGGAAGCCGGAGTACCCGGAGAGAACCCCCGACGATCGGCCCGAATGACGAGGTTCTCATTATTTCCATTCAACATAATCGATCCCCATTCCTAAGTTTTGGGTTTTTTTTTTATATATGACTGCATGACCACACAAAGTATTGCATACGGAAGAGCGCATTTGACTCTTAGCGTTACATGTCCGAGATTACCACTGACATACCGCACTCACATGCCGGCTCAGTTCAGTGATTCTTTCGTATCAATAGTTACAACAGTCTCTTTGAATAGTCCTTGTGACTCAGTGTATCCGAAAATTCAACGTACCAAATGCTGGACACTACCAACTGCTCAAGTTTACGGTCCGTCGAACACACGCATACGTGGTGATGTACAGCAGATGTCACACTCCCAGTCGGTTTGTGACACAATATTTGATTGGCTCGGCGAGTACGGCTGAGCCGCCATGCCGAGCATTAAGCTGATGGCAGACAGCCATCTGTTCGCATGTACTTTATGGGCCGTACGCCTAGTGTGGTGTAACAATACGGTCAGAATTAAGAGATCACCCTACCAGAAGAGAATAACATTTGCCTTTCAATGGACTTTTTCATGCACTGGCAGATCTACATATATGAAAATTACTCTTAAGTCAATGTGCATTATGAAATAAGCGTCAGATTTACTTTTGATCAAGATTCAGAATTACGAGGCCCTTCTACCAGAAGTGAATAGCATTTGCTTGCCATGAACTTTTGACACATCTGCTGAAATGACAATATCCAGTCATGTCCTTGTGTCGGGAAATAAGCTGCAGATTTACTGCGGATCAAAATCTGGCTGATAAGAGGTCATTTTACTGGAAATGAACAGGGACAGAACTTGGATTTCAATAGGCATTACATTAACTGGCTGCAATGGCAATAAACATTCATGTTGACTGTGTTCAGAAACAAGCAGTGGATTTTCTGCTTATCAAGCACGAACCTATTAACATGAATTCAGAGGTTACTCTAGTAGTCTAGAAATGAAGAGCATAACTATGCCTTGCCGTGAACTTGGATGAACTGATCATACATGTTTATGTCAGTGTGTTTAGAATAAATTAGAAATAAGCAGCTGATTTACTTCAAAATTACAGTTTCCAGTAATACTTACAACATGGTACAACTTACAGTACATGTATTTGAAAAAATACATAACAAATTTATGCAAGTGTTGCAGAAAAGCCTGGCACGTATGAAACAACAAGAATCCAACAATAAAATTTGCACCTTACCTTAATGAATAATGAGCACAGCTCATTGTGATGTCCATGATAACTTGCAGACTAACTGTCATTCCAATTCAGTAACTAATATACAAATACGCATGATCTTGCACAAAAAAAAAAAAAAAAAAAAAAAAACAATAAATAAAAAAATTTACTCAACGGCCCAAAATACTGGATAAAAGTTACCTACCTCAGCAAACCATTCTCAGTGTGCAACAATTCACCGTGCGACAACATAAACTGTATTGTGACTCAGACATGGTACTACACTGTTTATAAACATTCAACAAACGAGTACACAGTCATATACTGGGCTCTTGACTCATCAACGTAAACATGTAATCAGTGGTCGTGTTCACAAAATTCAGTTTATCAAACACTTCTGATCACGGACTTTCTCGCCATAATGTAATCAACTTTTGAGAAGCCCTGGAGAAAGCGCAGAACTGACCCAAGTGGTACAAATCAGATAAAGAGATAACCTTAGTCTACTGCTTCTGAGGGTTCTGAGCACTAGTAAGATAACGGTTTGATAGTGTACAAACAGTACTGATACAGTGACACCATCATCTTGAAAAAGGGCCGTAGCTCCTGAATTTGGTAGGTGCTTAGGTTGTTTGTTTTTGTTTTTCCCCAGTGACAATAACGGTTGGTGTATGGTAACCTAAGCCACACCCTTTCAATTTTTGTTCAATAGAAGAAAAAAAAAAAAGTAATAATACAAAACCTTATCAGACAGGATCAAGAAATGTCCCAAGGACAAATCTGACTGTAATACCTCTTGTGTCTGGAAATAAGCACAAAATCCTCCTCTGGGGTCCGCGTGACAAGGGAAACAACTGTTGCATTCGCAGAATCGCGGTCTGCTGAGTTCCAAACAGAGTGAGTCATCACGAAGAGCGTGAAAGTGGGGCGCTGACTGTGCGCTATCGTTGATCCACGGGGATTCCCCTACTCTTTATTCAGTACCATGCGTCATCCACGCGGTCAGTGGTTGAGCACAGTGCAAGTTCACCTTGCGAGCTAAAAGTGGTCTCACTACCTGTGGGAGTCGTGTCAGGTGTATGGATCTTATCTATTACATTTTATTTGTCCACCAGAATTATGACAGGCTGTTGACACACTCTTTGCTTTATAACAGGCATTTTAGTGGTGGTGGTTTGTTTTCATTGTTGCCGGTCAGATGTTCAAATCTTATCTGTAAAGTCTAAACTTTCTCCATAACTATATGATAGGCAGATACATATTATATACATGTAATACACTCCATGATCTACAAAACGTGTGATTTATGGATCTGGTTCGTTGGCTGTTGTTGTTTTCTTTTCTTATTTTAGTGTTGCAAAACCTCATCTCTGAGGACTTCTTACAAATGCAGTCCTAAATAATTTTTTTTTAAAACAAATGCAGTATTTACAACTAATAAATTCAATCCACTTCTTGTTGTTGTTGGTGGTGGTGGTGGTGGTGGTGTGTGTGTGTGTGTGTGTGTGTGTGTGTGTGTGTGTGTGTGTGTGTGTGTGAAAAACTTGGGTTTCTGATTTAAGCTGGAATTTGTGTTTCTGTGTGTAAACTCAGGTGTATCATCTTAGCAGGACTCTGTTCCTATTTTGCTGGAATTGTTGCTGATGCTGTTCACTGCCATCTGTACAGCTAACAGTAACACTGAAACTTACATTCAGTAACAAACCCATTTCTTTCTAAAACAGCGACCACTTCAGGCACACGATAATCCTACTGCTCTTGAACTGACTTTCACAGGTGTCAGCACGTCGCTGGTTGCAATGAATAACCACCGTTTATTTTAAAGTCTGACTCACTTCCCTAGCGGAAGCGGGGACATTCCTGCACACAAGCACAAGGACCCCCAAGTCCCCAAGGGTCTCAATCCCTTACAATAAGGCCCTTGTACACCTGCCTGCCTCTCTGCTGATGTCAGCCCCCGAGGCGTGCCTCAGTTGTTACGTGCGAATCCTGTATCGGTCTGTGTGCTTGTTCGGACACCTGTGCTGTGTGTACCCCCCCCCCCTTTTTTTTTTTAGTACAGAAAAGTCAGGAGGTTGTGTGACAATCAGGAGACACACGTAGACATAATAGGAAACACACATCCTTGCGTATGTCCAAAAAGAATGCACACTGTTTCACCTGGAAAGGAATTGATTGCTGGCTTTTTTTTAAATGTTGTCAACATGGGTATTTTTCAAAGAAGTTGTTATTGTTGTTGTTGTAGTAGAAGCTGTTTTGGTGGTGGTGGTAATTTGTTTGTTGTTATTTTGTTTTGTTTTTTGTTGGGTTTTTTTTATTGTTGTTTTTGGTGGTGGTGGTTTTTTGTTTTTGTTTTTTGTTTGGTCTGCTTGAGGTTGTTGATTTGTTTTTTGTTGGGTTTTTTGTTTTTTTTGGAGGGGGGGTGGGTGGGGGATTGTTGTTGTTTGGTTTAAACTGATTTATTTTGTTGCACTGGTGGAAGTACAGAAACACAGTTTGAGCATTAACAAGACGTACTTATGACATGCTCAATAAAAATTCAATTAAAGCAACCTTTGCAACGGCGGTATATTGTTGTTGTTGTTTTTTTTTTGGGGGGGGGGTATTGTTGTTGTTGTTTTGTTTGGTTTTTTTCCTTTCGGGGGGGGGGGGGGGGTGGAAATGGTTGCAAAGGGAACTTAGGTTCCACTTTGGTAAAAAAAAAGGATAGTGTGTTATTTGGCTTTACATACCTGACCCAAGTATGGATGTGGCTGTTTTGTTTGTTTGGTTTTTTTTTTTTCTTTGTTTTTCATCACTGTATAAACAGTTTTGAAGCTTTACCATAATCGTTAAACATCAGGTGACACGATTTCTGACACCTGTGGATCGTTACCCTCATTAGCTGTGTCAGCTGGCAACATGTGTGATCACTGTTCAGTACAATTATTGATCACTCCATTGCATGATAAGAATCCTGCACAAGCTGCATTCTTTGTATTATATGTTTCTGGTCAGAATTCTGTTGTTGGGTTTTTTGGGTTGGGGTTGTTGTTTTTTTTTGTGGTGCTCCTATTGTTTTCATATATGGTGAGCACAGTAATCACCTGCAGACCTGTCTATTACATTACCTGTACATGTATTAGAATTGCAACACAGCTCAATGACAGACAGACAGCAGTGAGCAGGTGGGGAGGGGGAGGGGGGGACAGACTGAGAGACCAGTGAATATGCACACTCTACACTCATTGATCCTAGCAAACACACACACACACACACACACACGCGCGCGCGCGCAGTTATTTGATACATGTAGTAATATTCTAGGTGGCTACCTAGAACAGGTTGTTTTCATTAAAATGGCAGGTGCCACAATGAGTTAAGACTTTGCCGGTGATCAGTAGTACGTACAGGTAATGCTGAGTCTTCCTACTTTCTGCCACACCCTCTGAACCGTTCACTGTTACACACTTCAACTATAACTAATTTACTCGCGTTCATGCTCTTTCTAACTGCTGTAAAAAAAGTAATTAAGTGATTCAACTGCCTGGTTCCAATCAACTATATATGTCCAGTAATTAAAACAGTACTACTCAGCAATTTTTTTTTAACACCGCAGTTTACGAAAAGATCAATGGGCTGACGAAATTCACTCGTCCGATTCAGGAAGTTTCACACTGTACCAAGTGACTCAACATCCTATCTTTGGAGCTGTAGTAGTCTCATACTACAGTTTCGTGTTTCGATTATCTTAACGCGAAGTTCGTAGTACTGAAATGGGGCAAGGTATAAACACATCAACAAGTGGACAGAGGGAGACGGGTGTGAAATAATGTGTCACCTACCGTGAATCATCCGATGACCACAACAGACCGATGGGTGACTCACAAGCTGATATTTCTGTCAACACAGGACAAGGTAAAACCACGTCAAGCCGCACATGCAGTCTTCGAGGTTTCCACGGACGCGGGTATGTCAGAAGAGATGACGTGGTCGTCTATTTTTAGCACGCCCAAAACAAACGCGCCATCGCGTGGCGTGACCCGATTTTCCGCCGTTCTACTACCGGCGTGTTCAGCCGACTGTCTTCAGAATAGATGTCTCTAGATCACGATATCGAATCTTAATCGCTTCCTCACTCAAGATCTGACAAGATATAGTTGCGACAGCTTCGTGAACCACTGAGCACCTCGGAAATCCTCGACGTACTGTACGCTCTCAGCTGTCTCGCCCGCTTCCACGCGCATGTTTGTGAAGTTCCGTCTGTAGCACTTACTCCCGCCGGCTACCAACTTGTTGCATTGCAACATGCACGCTTCCAATCCCTCGCGCCCTACAACCTGTCACCTCGCTGGAACGCTAACAGGACTCCTCCCGCACTGCGGTGGGGTTTAGACTCTGAGTCATGTGGTTTGGTTCGATCTGTCAATGCAGCACCGCCATAATATTATACGCTTGGCACAATTACAAGCCGCATTGTTTACTAGATTTCTCACAGCGGTCACAGTCATGAGTAATGAGTGCAAAAAGGTGAACAGCCAAGATCGACTCGGAGCACGGCAGCGGTTTATCTTCAGCCGGAGTTCTTTCACCCATCCCACGCAAACTCACGCCATACAGCAGGGCCAGCTGTCGCCGGCAAAATTTCACGGTCACAGCTGACCCACAATACCTGTATACACTACAGTACACCACGCCTATCATTCTATATTTCCTACAGGCTGGCACAACAAAACAACATCGCAAAATTCTTGGTCAGTGGCCATCTACACCATAGTGTAGTGATCCATGATATCAGTGCCGGGATGTTTCAATGAAATAGGCCTACTCAGTAAGCTCAGTAATAGCTGCTATGTATATAAATTTTAACGGTTTTCAACTTGACTCGATTTTTTTTTCACCAGTGCAACTGCACTGTTGCAAACCAGATGACATCACCAGTGTATGATTCCTCAAGAATGGGCCTTTAGTCAAGTTATCAGATAAATGAAATAAACGGCAAAGACGGTTGACTGAAACTTCATCGGCGATGACTGAATTCAATTACAAATAAGTACTTTTTATTACGGTGAGTCAATTTTGTGTCAGTTAAGCAAGTACTGGACATTAAGTTATTTTTTCTTTGTCTGCGACTGAGGTGAAAGGGGGAGGAGGAGGGGGGGGGGGGTCCGACCTGATAGTTCATACGTTACTGACGTGGCCATTGTTGTAGTCAGAGCCCACTCAGCCGTCAGTTTTGTTTTTAACGGCGTCTGTGCGCTGGAAACTAAATGTCCCCGCTGGCAAACCCACCTCTCCTCTATAATTACACGAATCAATCAATCACGTAATCAATCCTGGTCAGTCAGTAGTACTGACTGAGCTGATCGGCACTGATTAAAAAATCTCACACAGAAAGCCGGCGCCGGCCACGATTTGCCGTTGCCAGTATTCGGCTATGGTGTAAATTCAAATGATCAAGACGGATAATGCTTATTCAGTTTCAGTCGAATGTGACTTCTGGCCTGAATTCGTTCGTCCCATAACTAGGCTGACGCCTAGCCGGAGTCCATGGCCCAAAGGTAAAGGCCGTGTCAGGGCCCGCATGTAATAATCGAGGTTAGGGCTTTTAGCCCCGGGTTAGAGTCTAACCTCGAACTAAACTTGCTCTAGGGTTAAATTTTCTGTTGTTTATTGTTTTAAATCAGGAAGCGGGCCCATGCCAGGATGGTGCCTGAGCCGTTATAGAAAGATTTTTCTTCCTTTCTTTGCTTCTTTTTTAATTTAATTTTGCTTTTGGGTTTCTTTTGTCCTAGTCTGGGTTAGGCCCGTAGCCGTGGGTTAAATTAACCTCGACTTTTACATACGGGCCCAGGTTTCATTTACTTCCTCAAATCGTGCTGTCAACCGATTTTATCTCTGCCGTTATGTAAACACGTGTGCGAGGTAAAGCCGACATGGTTGAATGTCAGTTATTAACGATAACAGCATGGTTATTGCTGCGTACAGTACTGTGCGTGCGGCGCGCGTGCCCGGCGTGTCAGTGTGTTTAGTTGTGCCAGTGTTACCGTGTGTGCGTGCGTGCGTGTCAGTGTGTGTGTGTATATGTATGTGTGTGTGTATATATATATATGTGTGTGTGTGTGTGTGTGTGTGTGTGTGTGTGTGTGTGTGTGTGTGTGTGTGTGTGTGCGCGCATGCATGCGTGTGTTTAGAGAGAGGGCTGGTAGTCCTTTTCGTTCTGATAATTATCAGTATACGTGGTGGAAATATGACGGCTCTGGCGTGCAGGCTATATCGGATACTGTGACACTCTATCGGATGACGCGGGTGTCTCAGGGAATGTTCCAGCCAACAACGCGCAAGTGTATTTTCAGAAATCACCGTGCGTTGTTTCAGCAGCCAGTCTCTCGAACTACAGACCACGCACTGGAAATCGACTCACATATGTGACGTCAGCCTGCACTGCCCAGTCATTTACGCCACTGCTCGTCGCACATCCCACAGAATTCTCGGATGTTGTATGTATCTTTAGCTGCTGCTATTTTCACAGGACCGTCGGCTGCAAGGTAAAACCGACGCAGTGTTCATAATTATGGTCATCAGCACTGACCAACCTTAGTCTAGAAACGTTCCCAAAGGTCAACGCGCCTGAGGCAACGTCAACAAGACAACCTACTCGAGCAGTGCGCGTCATGGTGGTTTTGCTGGGCGGCATGACCATGTTGTCGTTCCACTCTGAGCGCAAATGAATGACGTCAGCAGTTTTTGCCTACACCGAGAATCATGAAACTGGGCATGGTTGGTGATACACTCTAAAAATAGGCTTCATCGCGCCAAACCAACAGACAATTGTTTCAATAAGGCTCTGTAACTATTGTGCCTGTGAGACCCCAAAGACTACATTAAAAATATATTAAAACTAGTTTTCACACACATGTACAACATCAAGGCAAGAAGAGTTTATGATAAACACAATGAACAAATCTCCATACCTTTATTGCACAAATCTGTACTTAACTTTTCACAGAGACATACACAGTTATGTGTGTCTCTGCTTTGCAGAAACAATTATAGACAACTCATCTTCATCCACACAAATCTTTGTTTTATCAGAAATAAAATGTCTGCAGTAAGTTTCTGAAAGTTATATCTCTTTCTCAGCCTCCCTCACCAAACGACAACCTTTACAAAACTGAACAGACAGACAAACAAGACCAAAACACCAACCCTGGTAATCAATTTGATGCTATGCAAATAAACTGTTTGATTTAAGATATAGTTTTCAAGGTATGCCCAGACTGGAATCAGACTTTGCAAGAGTTCAGACCTTAAATACTGTACTAGCCCTCTTGTAGTTAGCTGTTGTCGACAAGCTGCCCTTAATTCTGCATAAACATCTGCAGTCAATTTCTTTTCAAAGTATCAGTCACCATCCATAAATATTTTCTTTAAAAAAATCCCCCCCAAAACTGGTGAGTATCTCTTAGAGTAGCTAGATGCAAGCTGGAAGTGGATGTGTGTGTGTTGGGGGGGGGGGGGGGGGAGGGGGGGATGCCACTTTTAACACATTTCGTACCACACACGAGTATCCCACGTTTTTGTAAAACTCTTTTTTCAGTTTTGGCTCTGTACGCGAAAATCAGGCAAGATTAACATTTCCTTACTGCAGAAAACACGAGTATGATCGAAGGGCAACACTCCCACTGAGCCCAATTTAAATCCATGCAGACAAAATTAATTATGATATTTTTTGTGAGTCCACTGGAGCACAAAGCTCTAATCCCATTTGCGAATAAAGCGAACGCTCCATTTAAACACTGGACAAAAACTTCACCTGAAACTGCTCATGATCTCTTAAAAAAAAATTTTTTTAAATCAGACTGGGAAATAAGTTCACAAAAGCTGTTCCAAATAACAAGACCTTCACTAAGTTGCAACTGTGAGGTAACGCGATGTTGGGCAGTCTCGTATTTGAAATAAGATTTCAAAAGCAGCGTACACTGTCACTTACAGCAGGGTATGCAGCGCCATGTGGAGTACTGCCACAACTAAACTGAATTTTTGTCAGCCGTGGTAAGCCATCTGTACATCCTGGAAACAGTCCTTTTCCCAGCAAAATAAGAATCAGATGTCAAATGACTTTATAATACCTATAACCCAAGCGACTTTCTGACGGTAGCTTTTGCAATCTCTTCAAATTGTTTCCTGTCCTCTCTCCACTTCTTGGCCGCATCAACGTTTGCGGCACTTTCGTCATTGGGCTCTGAGGTAAAAAAAGAAAAACAAATTTTAAATCAAGTTAGACACAAGGACAAGACAAGTCAATGCTGCAGTGCATCACCTACATCAGGACAAAAACAGAAGACAACTAAAGGACAGCTTTAGACTCTCACCCCACACACACACACGCACACACACACACACACACACACACACACACACACACACTAAGAAATCAGCTCAATCCATTTCTTTTTTTCTACAGCATGTAAACAAGCAATTCCACAGAGGTTTGAAATATGTTGAGACTCAAATGGGACTGAGGAATGGTATGTGTGTGTGTTGGGGGTGGGGGTGGGGGATGAGGGAGTGCTTGGTAAGAGTCATCCCCTGCGAACCTGTTCGCAAATAATTGTGTCATTAGCTACTGCATCAACACTGGTGCAGATGGCACCAGCAGCTATGTCTCAAAGACTATAGTGTAGCAGATCAATGGTCTTTGGTGCAATACTGCAGGGTAGGGCAAGGGAGGAAAGCTGTCCTTACTTAGCCCAGTGCCATTTCTTTGTTGCCTCCCTTGTGCGCAAACCACCTTTTTACCTAGACAGCAGCAATTTTTTTTTTTTTTTTTAAAAGATTGAATACCAGCTAATTATCTGCATTTTTTCATAGGTGCTCAGCTAGGAGGATGCGCTATAGTCTAAGTGCCTACGTGTCACGCACCGGAGTTCACGATGGGCAGAAATTACAGACAATGAAACACAAGGACATGTACATGTATGTACAAACCTGCCAGCATGCTGACAACGGACAGCAGAATCTTCTCTACACTCTGTACAGGACTCCATCGTTCAGCACTTGTCTCATAACCCATAGGGTCATCACCTGGCGCGTGCAGGATGGAGATACACACTCTCCCATCGGGATAAACTGAAAATGCAATACACATCGGTGCTGTATACACTGTATAGGCACACTGAAGTAAAATCAACAATTAAACCTATGACCCTGCAAAACAAAAATACTGAAGAGGTACATGTATAAAAATTCAATTGAATTCATTTGCTTTGAATGATGGTAATAATGTGAATTAAATATATGCACAATACCGAACTGCTTGTCTGAAACTAGCTAAAGTGTTGAAAACTGAACTCAACACACACACTCATGTGGCAGCGATGGCGCTAGAAATTTGGCAGCCGGTACCATCAAAAACAGCTGGCAAGCCCAGCAAAGTAAACCGGTACTGGTGAAAACGAGATCGGTCACCCCCCCCCCCCCCCCCCCTACTAAGCCGCAGATACCGCTGGAACGCAACAATGCGGCCATAATTATGACAGGCTTGACAGCAAACGCGAGTGCCCGCGAAAGTTCCAGCTATTTCGCGCCTATCGCTAATAGATATTATTTTATACTGCAGTTTGGAGACCTTGGTGGGAAGTGTGTAGTTAGAATGTCGCAGCGAACCAGCCAGTTGAGAGAAACTCGCGCTATACTGAGAGAGACGGTCGCGCTATACTGTCTGCATAGCTACACCACGGCTGACAGAGACAATGTAGCGACTTGCTAGAGTGACGCATCGACAGGTTGAGAGGGGGTGGGGGTGGGTGAGGTGGTAATCGGGGTCTATTAATGTGCATCACACACGCTAAAAGAAATCAGCTAGGCTTTTTTTCATAATTTTTTTTTTTTTCTGCCGGTCATCTTAAGATCCAACCGGTCACCTTTACCGGCAGCCCAATTTATTCCGGTATTTTCAGTTTTCAAAACGGTAATTTACCGGCTGTAGCCGGTTAACGCTATCTCTGATGTGGATCATTCCTGTTCTGCACAACTACATTTTTGTACAAGTTCCTAAAACACAAATGTAAGCAAGTTTACTGTACATCCTTACATTATCTGATTGGTCTAAAGTTGAAGACTTACTATTGGGGTGGAAAAGTTCACAGGTAAACCTCATTTTGGGAGGACTCAGAGGGTAGTCGGGGGGAAAAGTGAGTCGTGCTGGAAACACACCGCCATCGAAGAGTGTGTCCTTAGGTCCCCTGTATGAGAAAGGGTGAACATGAGGGGAAAAAGCTTGGCACAACTCCTTCCTTCCCACATTCCAGTGCATGTGGCATGACCTCATTTCTTTCTATGCACAAAGTGAAAAATTTAAACATTAATGTGTGTATTTTCAGTACCTTTCCCCCTGAACAAATGTTCGTTTGTCTCGGAGTGCACATTACAAAACTCAGAGAATAGAACTATAAGGATTGTGTGTGTGTGTGTGTGTGTGTGTGTGTGCGTGCATGTGTGTGTGCGCGCGTGTTTTTTCAGCTAAAGACTTTGGTCTGAAGTGAATGTTCACTTACATAATCAAAGCTTCCCACTCAAAGAAATTATCTTCATTTATCGGTCCTGCTATAATGCCCTCTGGAGGATTCAACGTCAACTCTGCAAAATACATGAATCAGGTGCACAACAATCGATACAGGCTTTAATAACAGGTTTTTTTAAGATGCTCAAGAAAATGATAATACGGGCCTTCGGAATTCCCAAATTTCTCAAACTCGAATCATCACTAGTCACCACTACTCTCGCAACCATTCTGTCGTCAGCTCAGAGCAAAGATCATCTGAATGGGCAGGGCAGTACCAGAAATACATGTACATCTCTGGGACGCACTGACGTAAGCTGTGTCATTTTCGCATTTGTGTGTGTACTTTACACATTATAGTGTGTATTAATCCGAAATACTGATTTAGTATTGGCCCAATGACAAATGAACCAGGTTGAAGCATACTTGGGGTACAAGAAAGTGTTCACAGCTCTGAACCTGCACTACTTGTTTTTGTTAAATTTTAAAATGTACCTGTAACTGCTGAAAAATAAATTGGAATAGGTGGTGTTGTGACGTGATCACTTCGTTGCAATACATCAAAGCCATGAACCTGTACTTTCATTCTGGTTTTTACATGAGTAATGTGAATTCCTAATTAGAAATGAACGAGGACCATGCACCCTATTCGGGTGCCTACACAAACAAATCAGATGACGTGTTCCAAAAACCAATGAATGATGTACTACTGTGTTTCCGATGTGTGCTGTGACAAACATGGTGTTCCCTTTTACCAGACTTACGTAAAAGCACTAGTAAACGTAACAGTACACACGTTTGTATTCGGCCATTAATCGCTTCAAAGCGGACCCTGCCATAGTTGTGTCAAAATAGCACACGCATTCTCCGTAGCAGCCGTCAATTTGGAAACTCTTCAGCTTGGAAACAAAAGAAAGTGGCCAGGCTTGTAAGAGGAAATCACATTGGACAAAATTTTGACAATCAGCCAATGAGAGCACCCCTTTCAAACAGTAGCTTATCATGGCGCCCCTCATTGAAATTGTCTGAGGTGCTGCCGATATTTGAAGAGGTCTACACATTCATCTACACTTCTGTACTGCATTTCCTCAAATCTGACGGTTTCTACGCTCATATAGGAACTATTCCCGTCCGGAGGTAACGTATCATTGCTTTTTAGCTTTGACAGAGTGAGTTTTTAGCCACCCGGTCGCGAAAAGAGACCAGAAAAAAAGAACCTCCATTCTCTTCTCGAAATTCTTTTGTTCGGCGTATGATCTGACAATCCTGAATTGTTTTTCAGAGGTTTGTGCTTGAAGCAGGTTTCCAACCATGGCGAATGCTGATCCAGGAAGTCTGAAATGGGTGGTAAGTTTTTCTGTGGAGCATTTTTTTCTTCTCTGGAAAGAGGTCGTGACCCTCTCTCCTGTCACGTGACATCCATTCTCGCGGTTTGATTCGGCGAATTTGAAGATAGGAACTCGAAACGTTGAAGACCACAACTAAAGCATTTCAAACTGATTTCGAAAGGATCGAGACTGTGGTGCACGTATCTGTTGCCGATAAAACACAGTATAAGGATGGCATCAAATGGCCCATTGAAGGTGAACTCTATGGCCTTACTAAGTGCTGAATTATCGTTGATTTTGCAGCAGTTTTGAGTGTGTGGTGGGCAAAGATACACAGGTATCTTATGCAGAAGTGCATCAAAATTACTAATAAATCTACGTGCAAAACTTTGCACAGTCTGTAGACAGACTTACAAAAATGTAATATAAAATTTTATATTTTGAGGGAGTATAAATTTATGTGTTCAAGTTGCTCTTTTTAAGTGGTTTCTCTATAGAACAACTTTATACGATGGGGCAGATTTTGCTACTTGCAGCAGCAAGTTTCAGTAGTACAAAACAAGGCTGTGACGTTTCTCCAGACAATATACTTTTGCGCACACTGTGACATAACAAAATCTGCGTCATAGACACTGGACGTGCACACTATGCTGCTGCGTTCTTTTTGGCGGGAGTTGTGAGACGTGTGTGTGTGTGGACGGATGTAATGATGGCTATACATCTCCTAAACCACCTCGCTGGAGGGCTTTTTACTTTGAGATAAATTGGGCAGTCATATTCTCCAGAGCTACCTTTCACGATTTTTATCCTGCCGCATTTTTAGCACAGTTATCGCTCATTTTTAAAAAAATCGGTCATGTTGCGTATTTTTACGAAAAAATTGTTTATATGGCTTCATTTTCTGAACTTTGTCGTGTGAGAAGATCATGCAATTATACTGACTGTTTTCGTAAAATATTTCCGAGGTAGGGGTGGTTTGCATTATAAGGCCAAATATCTATGAAAAGACTCCAAATTTCTCATCATTCCGGTATTTTTGTCACTTGTGACGACTGCACATGACATGAACTACTGCACTATTAATATTATAGCTTTAGTATTAAGAATAACAGAGCTTTTAGATACACACTTTTTTCGTGTTTCTGCGAGAAGCGCTGGTCAAAAAAGTTCCAATTTTGCAATTTCGTAAGTACAATCCAAGGCACTTAAGTCCACGTTTCATCAGCTCTTTATATCTTCCAGATTTTATGTCAAAATTAATTCAGTCACGGAAGGCACAAAAGCAACAAGGAAATCACAAGATATGAAGAAGTACCATCTGTCAGAAGAGCAGTGTGAGGCTGACGTCCAGGGGTCGCGTTTATTGCAAAAAATTGCGTATTTGTTGCATTTTGGAACAGCCATACGCATTTTACAAAGGCCCATGTGTGTGCGTTCGCATTTTGAGACGGCCCATGAGTGCCGACAGAGTCGCTAACTCGCTGACATCAGCTTCTCGCTTTGTTTCTGTCATCGGGTCAGTTGCTCTGCAAGGGTGGGTGGGTGGAGGTGGGGTGATGCACGGGAAAATTGTAAAGCAGTCATTGATTGGCTGTACAGCGTCAAAGTGTGGGGTCATAAACTAAAACAGTTGGTGATTGGAGCTAAAAATAGCAATCGGCCCTGGCGATCTTTTCGGTGGGAAAGTTTGGCGCCAGTTGATCACTCAGGGGTGCCACTTTTCCGGCTGTGAAAATTCAGAACGTGCCGAGTTCTGGCTTAGCAACGTGCTTGCAACGTCTGTACCGGTTTGGTTTGATTCTCATCCGGCATGTTCCGTCTTTATGGCTGCCACTCTTTCTGCTTTTTGAACCGGCTGTGAAGTGCTTTCCTGCTTTTAAAAGGTTTTCCTGCTTTTCCGGCCCAAAAATCGCGAGTCTGTGTCTATCGCTAAACCATCGGTTGTTTCCGATAGCACTGCGGTAAGCTGTCTTTGCGGGCCCAAGCCTGGCCGCTGCTGTGATTGGTCCAAAATGGGAATGCGGGTTGTATTACGGTTGGTAAAGGTTTTTGTCTGCATAGCATGAGTATGTTCCCCCCCCCCCCCCCCCCCCCCCACTTTTTCAGGGGTGCCACTTTTCCGGCCTGGGAAAATCAGAACGTGCCGAGTTCCTGCTTACAGGGGTGCCAGTTTTCCCGCTGTGGGAAAATTCAGGACGTGCCGAGTTCCGGCTTAGCAACGTGCTTACGAGTCTGTGTCTATCGCTGGTGGACCCCCCCCCCCCCCCCTGCTTTTCACTTTGTTCTGGCAGCGTCCTTCCTTTCACTTTGTTCTGGCAGCGTCCTTCCTTTCACTGGCTCCTTGGTTGGTGGTAAAAGGTTTTCATCTGTGCAGCATCTAAACTCCGCGCCCCCCCCCCCCCCTCCACTTTTCACTTTGTTCCGGCAACGTCCTTCCTTTCACTGGCTCTGGAATCTGCCTTTCCGGCCATTCAGATTTTGAGGGTCAGTTTTCCGGCTTTTTGTCACTCAGAAAGTGGCACCCTTGCTTTTTACTTTCTTTGGGCAACGTCTTCCTTTCACTGGCTCCCTGGTTGGTGGTAAAAGGTTTTCGTCTGAACGCAACGCCACCCCCCCCCCCCCACCTTTCACTGGCTCTGGAGTCTGCCATTCAGATTTTGAGGGTCAGTTTTCCGGCTTTTTGTCACTCAGATAGTGGCACCCCTGATCACTTCATCAGTTGCACAGCGTGGTGATGCCGACCGACTGAAGAGGGAGTGAAGTAGAGAATATATCTAGAGAATCCCAAGATATCTAAGCAGAACGGCGCCCGATATATTTCTCCGCAAGGGAAAGGAGATCGTAGTACTTCTAGTATGGTATGTGAGTAGCGCTAGTGTTTTGGCCTGCGGGGGTTTGACTTCAGTGACCGCTGATGTGATTGCAATGTTACCTCAGCCATACACATTTTTTTCCTGCTATACGCGTTTTTCTAGACCCCTTGCGTTTGCAAACGCAAAATTTTAAAACCAGCGCGACCCCTGGACGTCAAATGTTTGGTTCACAGACAAAATCTGCAAGTATCATCACTGCTTCCGACATTTCACCAGCTCTCTAGGTCTTCCAGGTTTCATGTGAAAAATAATTCAGTCGGGGAAGTCACAAAGCCAACAGGGAAATCACAAGACATGAACAAGCATCCTCAGACGATCTCAGTGCTAGAGGCTGACGTCAAATATTTAATTCAAGGAACTGACGTCATCTCTCTCTCTCTCTCTCTCTCTCTCTCTCTCTCTCCACCCCCCAGTCACGTGGCTAATCAATCGTAGCGGATCTAGTGACTAGTGTCATTGGTAGGACTTGAGGGGAGAACCGGCAACAATAACACAATAGACAAAATAACATGAAATTTGGAGAAACAACTTGGTAGGACGGGGCCGTTCCTCCTTGTTTCTGCTTTGTTCTTTCTATTTCAGTATTTGCCATTATTAGTACACATCCACTTTATCAGTTACTGAATGACTTTTGTTGTGTATTAATTACTAGTTTTACTATTTTACTAGTTTTACTCCACTCTGTATGGCCTCCCGGATTGTCAGCTGAAGCGCTTGCAACATGTACAAAATGTTGCCGCCCGAATTGTGACTCTGTCAAGAAAATCAGACCACATCACTCCCATCCTGAAAGAACTGCACTGGCTGCCTGTCAAACTTCGAATTGACCACAAACTTCTGTCCCTTGTGTTCTCCTGTGTCCATGGAAAGTCCCCACAGTATCTCTCTGAGCTCATCCCTTCATATACGCCATCCCGTACTCTTCGTTCCTCATCTCAGTCCCGCCTGTCCATTCCTGGGTTTCACGATAACACCACCAAGAAGCGCTTTGGAGCTCGCTCCTTCAAGTGCTCTGCTCCTGCTCTGTGGAACGCTCTGCCACCTTCCCTGAAATCCAGCACCTCCACCGAATCCTTCAGGAGCCACCTAAAGACCTATCTCTTCTCAAAGTTCTGATGCGGACTCCACCCCCACCCCCCTGCAGACTCCACCCCCTTCTCCTGTTTTTTTGTTTTTTTTGTTTTGTTAAAATTTGGTCCCCCCCCCCCCCCCCCACGCTACGAGCATGCTGGGCATGGAGTTTTTCAGCGCGTTACAAGACACCATCATCATCATCACTATTAGTATTAGTGCTTCACACACTGCCTGAACTGTACTTGGCAGTGTTTTTTGTTATAACTGTTTAAGTAATGCTATTTGCCGTTCTTTGTACAGACCCTCTTTGACAACATGCAAGCCAAGGCTGGTGGAGAGGCACCCCCAAAGAAACAGAAGAAGGCGGCTGCTGCGGCTCCAGTCACAATGCCAGACTTTGATGACATGGATGCTGGTGATATGCCCACCAAAACCAGCAAAGCTGCAGACAAGCGTCTGTCAGTGGAGCGAATCTATCAGAAAAAATCTCAGCTGGAGCATATTCTCTTGCGTCCTGACACATATGTCGGGTCTATCGAAAGTGTTACCCAGGTATGTTGTTTTCAATTTTATGTATAAATAACTTGAGTCCTTTGCTGGTGTTGAGTGCAGACTTAATTTTAACCGTCTGTGTTCATGATAATTTGATCAGCTGGGAGAACGAAAGTAATGTTGGAGCTTGGGTTTATTTGTTGGATCATTTGTCTGTGTGTGCGTGTTTGCAGTAACTTCTTGAACTTGAAGGAGAAGAGATACTGTCTATTGTCATTGATGTCCTTCCAAGCTTTTGTTAAATCTGTGTTGACAGCCTTTATTAAATCATTAATAGCTAGTAATACTGGTAGTGGTTTACAAACCTGTGCATACTTGTCATAGTGATGTGTACCTTGTCTTTCAGCAAATGTGGGTGATGGATGATGAAACCAACACAATGGTTCTGAAGGATATCACCTTCGTTCCTGGGCTGTACAAGATTTTTGATGAAATCATAGGTAAATTCAAATTCTCAACACCTAACTACTACTAGTACTACTGCTGTTAATTTGTACTAAAGCAATTTGGAGCATCACTGTCAGGAACCTTGTAGTACAACAGACATAAACATGAAACCACTATTTTCTGGAGTAGGTCTAACTTTTAAAAAATTATTTAGTTTTCCATGAACCAACACATTGGTAAGGGTTCTGTTTTTAGTAAAAACTTTTGGGGAAAATATCAGCATGACAGTACGCCAGTGACACTGTTTACTGTTGGTGATGTCTTATTGTTTCTTTGACACCCTTCCTTTGTTCTTGTCATTTCAGTGAACGCTGCTGACAACAAAGTCAGAGACCCAGACATGAACTGCCTGAAAATTGACATAGACCCGTAAGTGCAGAAGAATATCCATCATGATTTTACTTCCACTACTTCTGCATACTTGGGGGGGGGGGGGGGGGGGGGGGGGGGGGGGGGGGGGGGGGGGGGGGGGGGGGGGGGGGGGGGGGGGGGGGGGGGGGGGGGGGGGGGGGGGGGGGGGGGGGGATGGGGGGGGGGGGGGGGAGGGGGGGGGGGGATAACTGATCAGTTGCTTTTTCTTTGGTCAGTTGGTGTCCTGTATAAGTTGATAATGATTAGATGATAGATAAACGTTATGTAGCTTACTGGGTTGTGCATCATTGTACCCTTTCTTGTCTGAAGTTCTCATCTGTACAACTACAACAGATAATTAGTATTACAAGACAGCTGATCTAAATTTTTATACATGTGGCAATCTTGCTCGTTTTAACATAGGGAGAACAACAGAATCAAGATCTGGAACAATGGAAAGGGAATCCCTGTGGTGGAGCACAAGACGGAGAAGATGTACGTACCCACCATGATCTTCGGGCATCTTCTGACGTCCAGCAACTATGACGACAGCGAGAAAAAAGTCACTGGTGGTCGCAACGGCTATGGTGCAAAGCTCTGCAACATCTTCAGTAACAAGTTCATTGTAGAGACATCTTCAAAAGAATACCGCAAAGCCTTCAAACAGGTATTGCTTGCAAACATAAATTGTACCCATGATTTTCTAGAACCTTTTGCAATTGCTGAGTGGTTGTAGAATGTGGTGTTGCATCAAGAAAGTTCTAGAATGTGTCATGCACAGCATGTGAGTTTGTTGTGTGTAATGTGGAGTGAATAATTCAAGAAAAAAAATGTTGGAGAAGCTGAGAGGGAGTGTTAGTACTGTTACTGTTCGATCATACTAGAGAGGATCTTACTGAAGGAAAACGGAGAGAGAAGAAACCCCTGATAACTCATATAGTTGTGGTTGGTGCGGTTTTCTTGTTTTTCCCATGCAAACCTATCCATTCATAACTTCTGTTTCTTTTCTGCAGACATGGACAGACAACATGACAAAGACGAAGGAACCCACCATTACGGAGTCCAAGGAACATGACTTCACCTGCGTGACCTTTCACCCTGACCTCTCTAAATTTGGCATGACATCCCTGGATGCTGACACGGTGGCTCTGTTCACTCGCCGAGCTTACGATGTTGCTGCAACCACAAGAGGTGTGAAGGTCTTCTTGAACGGCAAGAAAGTACCGGTAAGTATAAGTGGGTTAGACACATGAGTAAAGTAATCAAACGTGACCTGTGTCCTGCATGAACTTGAATCACACACCATGCACGCAGGAAGACGTGGGTGGTGTACTATGTTGACACGCTGCTACTGGGGGGAGCAACCCAAATGTTCCAGGAATGGGGTAATGGAGAGTATAAGAGAAGTTACCTTATCTGTTTAGCGTCACAAATAATTGCCAAAGCGCCAAGCAGCTTTTAGAAAAGGGTTAAGCGTGAACTGTATTTTTTGGTGGTGTTTATAGTGAATCACTTTCACATACTGAATGTGAAACCCTTGTTTGTGTACAAGCAGTTTGTCTCATTGCTTCTTTATCTTTCAGGGGTTATTAACTTGTGAAATTTATTTACTTTGCTTCAGGTGAAGGGTTTCCGTGACTACATTGACCTGTACGTGAAGGACAAGACTGATGAGGCAGGTCAGCCTCTGAAGGTCGTGTACGAGCAGGTAAACCCTCGCTGGGAGGTGGGCGTTGCTGTCAGCGACCGCGGCTTTCAGCAAGTCAGCTTTGTCAACAGCATCGCAACAACAAAGGTATGTAACCCGTTAGTTGGTGGTTCCCTTTCACTGACATTGATACCTTTACCAGTGACCCAGTCTTGCCCATTTTTGTTTTTTTGTAATTTTGCCTTTTGCTTCATTGACTGAGTAAGACCTTGACATTTGTGTTTGTGCACACATCTTTAACTAAGTAAGTTTGTTCATACTTTGTCAATGTTTGTATGGCGTTCACACAGTCTTGATCATGCATTCATGGTTTGTTTTTTCTCCCTCAGGGTGGGCGACATGTTGACTATGTGGCAGATCAGTGTGTCAGCAAGCTGATTGAGATTATCAAGAAGAAGAACAAAGACAAGATCAGCATCAAGCCTTTCCAGGTATTCCTTTCATTTTATTAAACTGCTGTCGCAGCCAGAACTGTCTCAAATACTTGTAAATCTTAGCTCTGTCATTGCATGATGCTGTGTTTACCGCAGTGTTTCAGATGATTTTATCTAAAACCATTTGTGCTTTATATTGAACTGTCAAGAACAAGCCCTTGTGTTAGCTAACAAAGGGAAACATTTTTAAAGCTTCCCTTGTACAGTTTCTGTCACAAGACAAGGAACTGTTTGAAAAATGCCGTTTCGTTGAAGTGTGTCAGTTTGACGACCAAAAACAAAACAGACATCACATGATGCCCAGCATGTAAGTTTTCCCTCAACAGGACTTTGTCTGAAAGGTTTGTTCCTAAAGGACGTACATACATGTATGCATTAGCTGATGACTTTTCTGTTGCTTGCAGGTGAAGAACCATTTGTGGGTGTTTGTGAACTGCCTGATCGAGAATCCAACATTTGACTCACAGACCAAAGAGAACATGACTAAGCAGGCCAAGTCCTTTGGCTCCAAATGTCAGCTCAGTGACAAGTTTGTCACACAGGTAAACAGCTTTGCTTTCAGTTTGCTCTCCTCCACTCAATTAGTGTACACACATAGCTTGAAGTTGAAGTTACCTGAACTTGAGTGACATGCAGCTTTGTTTGTAATGGTGGACTAATGCTGTGCCATACTAACACTTAGTAACAGAAATGTGCAGATAATGTGGTCTAGGCAGGAGATGTGCAAACATGTTTTCACAGCAAATTGGAGAGCTCTAATGCAGTGGTTGTGAACTGTCACTATCTTGAATAGAACAAAGTGAAAATGTCATTGCCCATGGCTTTTTGGAAAATTGAAAAATGGCAGTGATCCTAGTGTTCAAATAAATTTGAAAGTTGCAGGGAAAGTATTGATGGAATGTATTATATGAGCCTGTGACAGAAGGTGGAGCTCAGAGAGGACTTGAATGGGGCAAAAGTGAATCTTGTTTTTTGTAGAATTGATTATGTTACATTGAAACCTACATGTTTTTAGTATTTAAAACCACACTTGCCAACATAACTTATTTGCATTTAGTCCTTGTGTGTGTGAAAAATGTTGCGAGGGTCATGATGGTTGTATGTGACAGGGGACATGACATTATGCGAAAATGTTCTATTTGTAAAAAAAAAAATGGAAAGTTTATTTCCTCTGTTCCATAAAGCTGACTAAAAGACATTGAAAAAGTGGAGTTACACTTGACAGATGCCGCATTTGTGTTAAGGTTTAATTGAATGTATCATGTCCCATGTCACGCGCAACACAAGCAGGAACGCAACAAATACAATAAATACAACAGAAGTAAAACAGTGAATGAAAAAACACAGTATTTCATATCTTGACAGCATTCTTCAGTGAAACAATGATGTAATGCTGTGACACAAGTAAGGAAATTGTGCGTTCTAGGATTTTTATGTTGTATGTGATGCACCTTGCGAGGACATGAGAAAAGTAAAGATACCAATTAGCTTTCATTACAATAAGGTTTGAAACAAAGGATTTCTTTTCAATTCATCATTTGTCACCAACGAAGCATGAAACAGCTAAATTTTTGACAAGTGAACTTGTCTAAACTGTAGTTATTATGTCGTATGTGATCAGGGACATGGAGTGCCGCCATGTCCCCTTCCAATTCGTAACGTTCAACTAGAAAATCTCTCCTTGTAGTTAACTACAACGAACGATGGTTCAATTGACTAGACAAACTGCCAGCGCTACTGCTCTGAGCGTATTCTGTATCAAATTTTGAGACTAGAAATCGACAGTGAAAGGATATTTGCATTTCTTTGAGCAATCGTGATGCGGGACATGACAGCCCAGGTGCAAAATCGTAGCAGTCATAAGGAAAACATGGTTTGGTTCGACTAAACCGTGGTGTCTCGGAAAGCTGTGTGGGCCTGAACAATACCCATCCACTGATCTCCCTAAATGAACCCTTAAAAACACGCTGGCAAACGATTAAAGACGGGAAAATACACCAGAAACCTGCATGATACTTCATGTATGTCGGTACGTGACGAAAGTACGATACGGGACATGACATCGATAACCTTACCTACTTTCGTTCTCGGCGACATTTTTCCAAAGTGAATGCCATGCACACGTTCACCTGACCCAGAAGGCTCGGCAAAATGTGTACGGATTGCGAAACGAACCATGCGTGAATCAAAATCGGGAATTATTCGTACGTGATTTTTGGACATGAAAACATTCGCTGCTGCCAAAACTCGAAATAAACTTAGTTTTGCAAAAGGAAACGCACATTTAATTTCGTTCATTGCGCAGAGGAGTGATATGCAAATGAGGTTACTCAAAAACTTGGAACGTGTAGGCCATGTTGACACAGGAAAAAGGGGTCAAGAGCACACGCGGTCTGGGACACGGTGCATCACGCACAACATGCCACTTTATTTCAGGTGAAATAAAACAAATATATGCTATTTTCACAGCTACCTTTGTCGATACCGTTTAGATGTATCCCAAACGAAGTAACATAAGCAAGCATGAAGGGCTGTGTGCAGAAATACACAACTGAAATCTGACACACACACCCCACCTGCGGTGAGCGTCCATTTCGGCGTTTAGCCGTCAGTATATTTCTCGCACATTTTTGCAGTTTCACGGATAGTTATCCACACAGAAGTGCGAAGTTGTGATATGTGTTTCTCCATGCAAAGTACTTTGGAAACAACACAACACACAATATGTTCATCCCTCATTTACTTTTTATTTCATACAAGTTCAACAGACCCCAGCCTCTCTCCACCTTCTGTCACAGGCTCATATGTTCATGTGGTCTAGCTGTATGAGTGCATCACTTAACATTTGTAATGTGTATCACTTACGGTTGACCAATACTTACAACTACAAGTAGCTGATTACGATTGACAGGTGAACAAGTGTGGTATCGTGGAGAGCGTGTTGAGCTGGATGAAGTTCAAGGCCCAGGCACAGCTGAACAAGAAGTGCCACTCAGCCAAACATTCCAAACTGAAGGGCATCCCCAAGCTTGATGACGCAAACGATGCTGGCACCAGAAACTCAGAGAAGTGTACGCTCATCCTCACTGAGGGAGACTCGGCCAAGTCACTAGCTGTGGCGGGGCTTGGTGTGATCGGCCGAGATCACTATGGAGTGTTTCCACTGAGGGGTAAACTGCTGAACGTACGAGAAGCAACACACAAACAGGTGAGACTGTGCTGTGTTTTTTGGTTTCTGTGTAGGATTTTGTTTCATGCAACATTATCCTGTTGTATTCCTTGTAAATGCACAACGTACACTTTCTTCTCCTGCTTCACAGATCATGGACAACGCAGAGATCAACAACATCATCAAGATCATGGGCCTGCACTTCAAGGAGAAGTACGACACAGCGGAAAAGCTGAAGACGCTGCGGTACCGCCGCATGATGATCATGACAGATCAGGATCAGGACGGGTCCCACATCAAGGGGCTGCTGGTCAACTTTGTCCACCACTTCTGGCCCAACCTACTCCAGCACAACTTTGTGGAGGAGTTCATTACACCCATCGTCAAGGTAGGTGGCACAAATTTGTTTGTTTCAGATCTTTATTTCCTTGTGATGTGTTGTGTGGGCCAGTGACCTTCACATGCTGAATGAGTTACTGTTATTTTGTCATTTCAGGCTTGTTTAAGCATCGAGATCCATTTAGCCATTCAGTATTGCCACGGAATTCCACAAACAGCTTTCCTGGCCGCATGTTTAGGCGGTATATTTTTAGGAATATGAGGTCTTTAAGTTGGAAACAAGTGGGGTGGGGGAGTTGGTGTTGTTGACGTACATGTTCATCCAGATGTTTGATAGTTGGTACATGCAAAAGGTTATAATTAATCCTGAAAGTGCATGTCGTATTTGTTTCCTGTTTAAAAACAAAACTGTGTATGGGGTGAGCAATACCTGAAGCTTGAGAGTGAGACTGAATATGTACATGTAATATTTATAGTTATATGTCTTCGTGTGTTCTAGTTTGCATGCCAGTTTGAGTGCAGGAGATTTATGGTTATCTGTTGTTTGCAGGTGACAAAGGGAAAGGCAGAGCATGCATTCTACAGCTTGCCTGAGTTTGAAGAGTGGAAACGCAACACAGAGAACTGGCACACATGGAAAGTCAAGTACTACAAAGGTCCCTTTCTTTTATATCTTGCTTTATAGTTCTGTTTCAGTTCGCTTGTTGCCAACCTTGTTTTTATGATAAGATATATGTGACCCTGCATGGACAACTGCAGCGAACGTCAAAAACTTAAAAAATGAGTTTCGTACATCCACTGTCTGTTAGGACAGTTCTCTATTCAATAAACATGAATACAGTGTCAGAAAATTTGTGCAGGTTACAAAGTACCGGAGCGATTGTTCAAAGTATACACACATTTCACAACAGAGACTTGTGTTTATTGTGTCACAGGTTTGGGCACCTCCACATCAAAGGAGGCGAAAGAATACTTCCAAGACATGCCCCGCCACCGCATCCCCTTCAAGTACGGCGGCCCCGAGGATGAGGCGGCCATTAACCTGGCCTTCAGCAAAAAGAAGATTGAGGAGCGCAAAGAGTGGCTCACCAACTACATGGAGGAACGCAAACGTCGCAGTGAGATGGGCTTGCCAGAGGTGAGAATAGCTGTGACGCACATAGAGATGACAGTTTGTACTCATTCTACCCCAGCCACAACTATAGTCATTACAGTTGTTTATATTTTAGTCAGTTTAACCTCCCTTTCCAGCATGTTTGCTGTCAGATTCCTTGGCACCCCCACTGAAGGTGATATCAAAGTAAAGTACATCTACGCAACGCTTCCCCTACATACATAATCATTTGGCCCACATATAAATGCTATGTCACCACGGGATTCAGGCAGCTGGTGCCAGACGGATGATGGTAGCGTCTGTGGAAAAAGGGTTATTTGAGTATTCAGAAAGAAGCGATTGTGGAATTACTATTGTAAAATGCCCATTTAGACCTAACCATGTTTATCCTAGCTAAACGCTCTTTGTGAACACCAGGCCCGGTTGTTGGGTTTTAGCAGAAGAAAAGATCTGCATGACACATAGTAATGTTATTCCTCATTTGAAGTTACTCATCACGTACCTCCATCTATGCAGCCTTTAGGTCTTACTGAAATTTCTTGATTGACACAGCTGTACCTGTATGGCAAAGAAACCAAGCAGATCACGTACAATGAGTTCATCAACCGTGAGCTGATCCTGTTCAGTAACATGGACAACGTGCGTTCTATCCCCTCCCTCATGGACGGCCTAAAACCGGGTCAGCGCAAGGTCCTGTTCACCTGCATCAAGCGAAACCTCACGCAGAAAGAACTCAAGGTTGCCCAGCTGGCCGGTTCTGTGGCAGAGCAGTCAGCGTATCACCACGGTGAAGTGAGTATTCCTTTGGCCATTACAATTTGGCAGTTTGCTTTGAAACTGCAGACAGTACTGTGTGCGGTGCATGAGGCAGTCATTAGTGGAAAAATGTAGTATACCCTTTTGAGTCTTAAACTGTAAGGAAAAACTGCCACCAATTTGGAAGAATATCATAATATTAATAGCAAGAAGCTCAAGAGGATACCATTTATTTGCTTACAATCTGAGAGAAGTAGAGCTGCCTCTGTATTTGTTAGTTTGTTCCCAGCAGAAAGCTTTCAAGAGTACAGCATTTGGAAAAGTAACAGGCTTGTTTCCAGCGTGCTGACATACGTATGTGTGTGTGCGTTTGTACAGGCGTCCCTCATGAGCACCATCATCAACTTGGCCCAGAACTTCGTCGGCTCCAACAACTTGAACCTGCTGCAGCCCATTGGTCAGTTTGGTACTCGTCTCCATGGCGGCAAAGATGCTGCGAGTCCCCGTTACATTTTCACCATGCTCAGGTGAGACTGGCATAACTTTGTTTAGAAACGGTATCCCCTGCAAATTTTGTGTATCTGTCTGTATCCTTTTTACTTTGCATTCGTGCAAAAAAAGAAAAAGCATAAAATGTTCTGGTCTGATGCTTTACTAATGGGGATGAAAAGACTTCTGATTTGGTCTTTTCATCTTCATTACCCAGGAATCATTCCCAAATTTTTAGCTACAGAGAAAGAATGTCAGTCTGTTTTATAAGAATAAATTTAAACCTTTCTTTTCACTTACGCACCACACTTTTCCCAGAAGGGTGTTCGACTAGCTTGCTTCTTGTGAGAAGTTGTTCCACCCCTAGGAACATAAGCCAGCTAGAGTATTCAAATTCTGTTACTCTCTTCAGTATAGTTTGGACAAATGATGACTCATCATTTCCCTTTGCACTTGCAGTCCACTCGCTCGTATGGTGATCAACGCAAAGGATGACGCTCTCCTGAGGCATCTGTACGACGACAACCAGCGCATCGAACCTGAGTGGTACTGCCCCATCGTGCCCATGGTTCTCATCAACGGGGCAGACGGCATTGGCACAGGTTGGAGTACCAGGATTCCAAACTACGACGTGCGAGAGGTGGTGGCCAACCTGAAACGCTTGCTTGATGGACTAGACCCTCTGCCCATGGTATGATTGGGATGTGTCCTTGCTGGTCAGATTTTATCAAGGTTTTACAGCAGTTGAGAAAGCCCTGTCTGCAGGGTGCTTTTCCCTGCTTCACACAAAGAATAAAAAAGGAACATAAATAAAGTAAAGCAAAAAGTGGTCTTCGAAAAGATTGCTTCCGGTCAGGCTAGACTTCTTTGCTAGCTGCATTATTCCATTGCTGAAACTTAGCTATCAAAATTTGAGACCATACTAAAAACAAAACAAAAAAAGGGGGGGGGGGGGGTCCTGGCTGCAAAGATGGTGACTGCTCATTATATCATCACTGATCAGTGAGCCTGTTGATAATGTGGCACTTAAAAACTTGATCTTGTTCCTTGTGGCTCTTAATAATTATAATTATGATGATTTGGAGTCTTGCCACTTGTATGATTGAACATTAACTTTTTGGGCTTGGGGTGCAGGTCCCTTCGTTCAAGAATTTCCGAGGGACAATTGAAGAGCTGGGTGACAACCGCTACGTGGTGAGTGGTGAGGTGTCCATCCTGGACGATGGAACGATCGAGATCACTGAGCTGCCGGTGAGGACGTGGACACAGAACTACAAGGAGGAGGTGCTGGAGAGCATGCTGCAGGGGACAGACAAAACACCACCACTCATCCAGTAAGCCTTTTTGTCTGCATAAAAGTAAACTGCTTAAAGGCCCGCCGTCTGAATTTTCTAGGCTTCACTGTAAGTTCACAAAATTCAGCTTTTGTTTCACAAGTTGTGTTTTGTGAGTGCAGCTGGATGCTCAGTATTGTCTTAGGTTGGTGTAACGAAGTGCAATTTGCAACACTGTTTGCTGGCTGTGGGATTGTGAACTTCAGTGGTCCACAGCTCTCCTAGTCAACCATGTAACAAGATGCTGTCTAAAATTAGTATTTTAAAAAAAAAAAAAAAAAAATCTCTGCAAGATTTGTTAGCTTAGAAATTGTGTGTTGGGGGGGGGGGGGGGGAACTCTCTGGACGTGAATACTTGACTGCTAATGTTTTGAAAATATTGAATACCATGTACCACTTCTGCTAGAACTTCTCCTTTTTGCTTGACAGTGTTGTGTACTATACATGACTTGCTACGTCTGTGCTGTACAGGGATTACAAGGAGTACCACACAGACACAACAGTGAAGTTTGTGGTGAAGATGTCCCCTGAGAAACTGGCTCAGGCGGAGGAGACAGGACTTCACAAAGTGTTCAAGCTACAGACCACCATCTCCACTGCTTCCATGGTATGTACCCATTCTTGTGTCTTCCTGATGAGTGAGAAAGCTTTCACTAGTTTCAGCCAATGGTTGTTTTGCTGTTGAGCAGATTTCCACATTTTTGTCATCCCTTTCCATCAAGATTGTTTCAGCAGAACAAAAATCCCTTGAGACAAAATCTTGTGCACCGCTTGAACTGAACATCAGATTGCACAGATTTTGATCCTTATATCAAGAAAGATTTCCAAAGGGACAAGCCCCAGGACCCCCTTACAGTTATATGACCCCCTGTCTTTTTCTTCTTTGATCAGTTCTGACTAGTTCAGCAGGCTGAACAACATACAACAGTCCCCAATACTTTTTCTGGTTGTATCCAGCAGTAAGAAGATGAACACTTCATGTTGTACACATGCTTTTCCCTCCCAGGTGCTGTTTGATCACAACGGGTGCATCCGACGCTACAACCGTGTGGACGAGATACTGCGTGAGTTCTTTGATGTGCGCCTGGACTACTACCACCGTCGGAAGACATATCTGGAGGGCATGCTGAGTGCGGAATCATTGAAGCTGGACAACATCGCTCGCTTCATCCTGGAGAAGATTGAGGGGAAAATCACTATCGGTAAGAAGTCCACGACATTTGTCTTGTAATGTCACTGAAATTTGGGCATAACTCAAATTTAAGAATAGCATGCATTTTACACATATCCGCTGTTCTGAAAATGTTCAAAATTCCTTAGTGATGGCGATGTGCACAAGCAAACATGAGGCAAGCACTATCAACTCAAGCAGTGAGCATAATTGTAAATCTGCATTGTTTTTGTTCTCAGAGAACAAACCAAAGAGGGAGATCATCCAGATGTTGGTGCGACGTGGCTACGACTCGGACCCTGTCAAAGCTTGGAAGGAGGCTCAGAAGAAGGACAAAGTGAGTCATGGTCTTAAAGAAACAGCAGAGAATAGTTTGGTGTTTCCGAGTCCTCTCTTTGTGTCAGTTTTGACAATCCGTCAGCCTGTTGTCGTTCTTTGTGTACAAAACGTACACAGATTATGAGTGCAGTTGTGTTATTTAGTAACAGCTGGTAACCTCTTATTGTTGTCATAAATTTTTTTGTTTGGAACTTTATAATAGTTCATAATGACATGACATGGTCTGTACTAAGGATAAATAATTGGATCCACATCATAAGTTTAATGAATGTAATATGCTGCATCAGCAAATTGGAGTCAGATCTGGGAGGACCACAAAGGTAGGGTAGGCCTTAGCATGGTGCTAGTAAAAGTCTAAACAGCATAGTCTGACAGAGACTTGTCACAGTCCAGTGTATTGCAGGATGTAGAGGACGAGGGAGAGGATGATGATGCGGCCAGCACAGCATCTGACACCACAGGGGGACCGGACTTCAACTACATTCTCAACCTGCCACTGTGGAGTCTGACCAAGGAGCGCAAGGATGAACTCCTCAAGCAGGGAGAGAGCAAGGTGTGTATTGTGATTAGTGAAGTATTAGAAACCTCCTGAGGAGAGTGAAATAAGATACAAGTGAAACATGCATAGAGACGCTCAGACACTCAATTCGCTGTCGCTCATGCACTTGTTCAATCCCTGTTTCTTTTGGGCAGAACTCTGTTAGGAGTCGTGCTTTTCTTTCAGCAGCTGTCCAGTTGTGCCTCAGCCTCAGATAATACTAAAAACTCTTATATGTGTGTTAGCAAATTGCCCCATAAAATGTTTTTGTCTCATTCTTTATTTTAGCGAGAGGAGCTGATACAGCTGCGCAAGAAGACTCCCAACGACCTGTGGATGGACGACTTGGAGCAGTTCCTTCAGCTGCTTGATGTGAGTGACAAGCCGTTACATTCTTACCTTAGAGTATTTGTCACCCTACCATGTCGGATTAATGTCCATAGCCCACTATCACCAGACTACCTGTTTCCTCACCTTGTTCCATTGGTTCTGAATGTGTACAGGAGGTGGAACAGCAGGAGAAAGAGGAGCAGAGTAGCGAAGCCCCCATGAAGCCCGGCAAACTGGGCAAGCTGGGCAAACTGAAGCCCAAGAAGACCATGGTGGAGACCCTACCCTCGCCCATGGGTCGCCGCATCCAACCTCGCATCGACTCTGCAATGAAGGTGAAGGCTGAGAAGGACGCTGCCAGGAAAATGAAGGCAAAGGTGAGAGAATCATCTGAGATTGACATTTTGCAAACCAGGAGGCGTTGTTTGGTGATGCAGGCAGCACAAGTGCTTTATTGTTTAGCATTTTGAAACTGTCGACTGCTGTTATTTATGTTAGGAAAGACCTACCTTGGTGACAGATTGCAGTTTCAAACTCAGAGACCTATTGTGTGCTTTGGTGATATCTGTGACAACTCATCTGTGCGCCAGTAGAAGTGGAATGCTCAGTTCACTTAACATGAATGTATACAAACACAATGCTGTTTATCATCTTTGAGAGTTGACTGTACATGTGTTTTGTGCATTTCTTGTGTGGGGATGATGAACACAGGTGGACAGTACATGTATGATTTATAATTATAATAATAATAATAATATTAAATAAATCTGCTTATAAATGGGCAGCACATTTATCCCTATATAACAAAAATGCGAGCAGATTGTAATGTTGGAATTGATCACAGGTGAAGAAGGAGAGACTGGAGTTTGGAGACGACGGCCTGGAAGGGATGGATGGGGATGTGGGGGTGAAGGAGGAGGGTGACGGTGAACCCCTCTCCCTCGCACAACGACTCAACCTTAACTCTGGCACCGCCACAGCTGTTGCCAAAGTCAAGCAACCCAAGAAAGCTGCTGGCACTACTGGGACTGGGAGAGGACGAGGCAGAGGTGTGTTGCTGGGTGTTTGATCTTACCATAAAAAGGTCTCCCCAAATTTACTTGTGTAGGATTATGTTCCACATTATTTTGTGCCAAGCAACTGAAATATCCACTTTGAAAATATGTCTGGTGTCCATCTGTTTCAAAACATTTAGAACAAGTAAGATGGTCACGGAATCTGTCTCAGTCTTTTCCAAATTCCACAGTGTTGCCCCCAAAGACTTGTAAGATATTGTGTAACAAGTTTACGTAATTTTCGCTGACTTACTTAGTACTTACTTAGGCCCCTGGCTCCAAGTGGAGCATAGGCCATCGACAACCCTTCGCCATCGCACTCTGTTCTGGGCTATTCTTGCCACTCCAGTCCAGTTGGTCCCCTGCGTTTGTTCCGGTTTGGTTTGATTCAAAATGCACCTTACCCGGGAAGGCCGACGGTCCAGCGATAGACACAGACTCGCGATTTTTTCGCCAAAAAAGGCTTTAAAAAGCCGGAAAGCTCTTCACAGCCGGTTCAAAAAGCCGGAAATCCGGCCACAGGAGGAAGAGTGGCAGCCCTGCATTATTCTGTGGAAACTTTGCATATATCTGCATAATTAATGATGATTAACGAACTGAGGGTGTCTCGTGCCCACATCTCGAAAACTACTGGTCTGATTTTTAAAATTCAAACTGGTCTTTGCTCAGAATTACAAGCACTATTATAATTTACATGTATTAAAATCAGCTGGTATTGAAAAAAGATAGAATTTTCTGCCTCCAACAGGCAGGAAGTCATGCAAAGTACAAGTGGATAATGTACCATTATTTTAACTGTAATCCTCTCTCATCTCCCACACACACCAGTGTTGTGTCCTTGCTTCTTTGAAGAGGGGGCAGGACTGCAGAATGTGTTCCGGGGTTTGAGGGGCTGTTCCGCACGGACAGTCTGGTGAGTGTGACAGCCCAAGGCGCCACAGGTGGGCACGCAGTCTGCAGTGTCCAGTTCGTAGTTCGGGCGCGAGATTACACCTTTGTATTAACCATAGCTCTGCAACTACTGGTCCGATTTTAAAAATTCAAAGTGCACTGAGCTCAGAATTGGACAGTCTTTAAAACAATGCTCAAAAGAAAAGAGAACCAGTTATTTCATATTTTCTTGTGGCAATGCTACTCTCAGACTTAGTGTCAGAGAGTCGCAGTCCTTATTTGACGTTCTACCCAGGTGCAGTTTTAGCCTCCCCAACCAAGGGCAAGAAGCCAGGCAAGAAGCGTAACCCATGGTCTGACTCGGAGGGCTCAGGAGGAGAGATCAGTGATCTGTCTGATGAAGACATGGACGAGAGCTTTGCTGCCGCCGCTGCAGCGGCTGCTCGTGATCGCGGCCCTCGACGAGCTGCTGGTGAGTTGGCTTGTCAGTTACTGCATGTTCACAGACTTGCTGCTAATTGATTTTCAAACCTCATGTGTTTTGCAGTGACACTGTTTTACAAGATTTGTAGGCAGTGAATTGGATGTGTTTGTGGTCAAATTGACAAGAATGTTGGTAACACTTAATCCATTTTCCACTGTTGCAGCTACAAAAGCCAAGTACACATTCGAAGACGAGCTGGAGAATGAGGAGCAGGTGTCGAGCGCCAGTGACAATGACATGGACGGTTCCTACACTGCTAAACCGTCATCACCTGTCCGGAAACCCAGTCCCGCACCAGTGGCAGTCTCGGACGACGACAGTCCCGTCAAGGCAGTTGCACCAAAGAGAAAGTTTGCTGGAATCTCAGATGATGATGATGATGATGACTCATTCAAAGCAGACTCAGCTTCTGATGATGATGATGAAGTGTACAAGCCCAAGCCCAAGCCCAAACCCAAGGCTGCTGCTCCCAAACCTAAGTATGTGTGCAAATTGTAGAGAAATAAGTTTGACTTCTGCAGTGTTCAGTTTAGATTTTAGCAGATGAATTTCATAGCTGCTAGCACAGTGAGAGATCGAAAAATGGGGGAGGGGAGAGGAACACTAAAGACTGAGATACCCTAATACTCAGAAGTCAAAGCAGTTCTTCCACCAATTCTACCGGATGTTCTCACACCACCACCACCCACACCCCTCTTCCCACGCTCCCCAGCATTGATTGTGTGCTGGTGGTCTACAGTGCAACATGGCGTGGTGATTTTCGCTCACTTTGTATTATCCTCTTTCTTGACGAAAATATTTGGCTTCTTTTGTAAGGCTACAGCTTGTGAACCATAAAGATATTTGTCTAGACAACTCTAACTAGGTGTTTTTTTTTTACAGGCCAGCTGCCAAGCCCGCACCAGCACCACCCAAGCCTGCACTGACAATGGACTTCTCAGACTGCAGTGACAGTGATGATCATGACAACATCGAATGGACACCTAACCAGCTGTCAGAAGGTGACTGTCATCATTTGTTCCCTGTACCTTGCTGGTTTTCTGCTCTTGCTTTGATTGACACATGTGTCATATGGTTGTATTACGACATTTCAGGAAGGAAAACAAGGGAACGCATTACCCTGTGACTTTAGAGCGTATTATCATTTGTCATACTTTGCCTTTGTTTCAGACCACGATGGAGGCAGAATTCTCCTTTTTCCCAAGTCAGCAGAAGCAGAAAAACCAGCTGCCAAGAAGCCTGCTGCACCAAAACCTGCTGCCAAACAACACAAGAAGGGTACCGTTACTCTAGTCCTCTGCTGATAGTTTTTCAGTGGCCTGGCTTGTGTCTATTGTGTTGTCTTGCGTGGGTCGTAGAATTGCTTCTTTGCTGGATGTTCATCATACATAATCTTCTGGTTGTGGCTTGGTCATTTCTTTATATTCATTCTTTATATGGTAATTTTCAGGCTGTAAGACTAAACTTTTTGATGGCGGCGGTGGGTGGTGATGTGTTCCATTTGGACAAAAATTACATGTGCCTGCTGTGTTTTCACATTGCTTCATAGTGTCAGTTGTACTTGTAGCATTATTGCTTTGTGTTCAGGCTGGGGAATTGTCCGCCAATTGGCGGACCTCCGCCAAACTTCCGACCCTTTCCGCCAAAAAAATCAAAGTTTCCGCCCAAAAAAAAACCCGGGGGGGGGGGGGGGGGGGGGGGGGGGGGGGGGGGGGGGGGGGGGGGGGGGGGGGGGGGGGGGGGGGGGGGGGGGGGGGGGGGGGGGGGGGGGGGGGGCCTGCCTAGCGTCACTTCCGCTTTTATTCTCCGGCGCCAGTTCACACCACTCGCGTGTTCCTTTTGTATAGGTTTGCGTCTACGGCGGAGATGGACAGCTGGCGCTTTCGTCAGCTATGTTTTACAATGCCACTGCATTTGGCGATGTCGTCGCTAGGGAACATTTTTGTGCGTCGGCAAGCTTTAGAGGACGAATGCAAGAAGAAGCTTTGGCTATGGGCGTGGACAGATAGGTGGGTGACCTATGCATACTGCGAAACGGAACGTGTTGGCAAACACATCCGCAAAATAAAGACCGCAGTAATTCCCCATTTCGTTGAAGAACTACGAAGCAATGAGTAAGCCATATGCTACGACGCGATTCATGATAATGACGACGATGAAAGACACGATACTGCCTAGGGAGGGGTGATAAAAAAAAAAAGACAAATGGGGTTGGTATCTACTGTACATGTATTTTGTGTCCATCTACTTTCTCAGAGAGGCTAAAATCAGGGAGCACCAGCATGTGCAATATGCTTCGAAATTTCTAGTCACAAGTTTTCCGAATAATTCTCCTTTGATTTGAAGTGACTGTGACTTACATCCTTAAGTGGAACTGGTCAGAGTACACAGAGTGTACTGTAGTGTGTCTGACTTGTGTTTAATTCTAGTGAAATGTTTGCCCTCCTACACAGAAAGAACTGTGCAGATTTAGTGTTGTGGACAGTTGATTTGGCTTTCAAAAAAAAATTTTCCTCCATTTAAACAATAAGTCGATTATTTTTTGGTTGATTGAAATGGAAGTGAATGGCAAGACACAGCGTCTTGAGAAAAAACAAATGTGCCACCCCAGTGAAAATATTCTACTGCATTCAGTCCTCATTTGAATTTTAATGGCTAATTTGACTGTGTTATTGTAGTTTTGTTTTTCTTCAGTTCTGAACTATTCACTATAAGGTGACAGGAAGGGCCTGCAGATGTGCATTTAAATGAGCATTGTTCAGTGCCTTGTGAAAAGTTTTAGAAAAATTTAGCAAATAGGTTTACAAGGTCAGCAGCATAGGCAAGGATAAAGTGTGACAAACAGAAGCAATCCAGGTGTAAATGTCATGCTAATAATTTCACTTTTAGGTGCCAGGAGAGGTCACAAACTGCCTGTGAAAATACTAAAATTTGTTTTCTTCCGGGGGGCTTCGCCCCCCTGGGCCCCCCCAGCAGGGTGCCGCCCCTGCACCCCGCCGGGGCCTTGGCGGCCCCTGGACCCCGGCCTGGGTTTCAGTCTTTTTTTTTTCTCAGGAATTCCCCAGCCTGTTGTGTTGTAGTACATAGCATGTGTGTTCGGACATGTATCATAGTTACCTATATCAAATTGAGCTGTTTCATTTTTGTTTTCACATAACTTCTTTTTTTTACTTATAACTTTGCATACTGTCCTACTTTGACTTGTACTAGCGGACATGAAACAGCCATCCATAGCAAGTGCTTTAACTAAAGCCCCTCAACCTGCCGCTGCATCGAAAAAGTCACTGAAAAAGTCAGCTTTCAATTGGACGTCTTCAGAAAGTGAACCAGAATATATTAAATCAAGTCCTGCAAAGGCTCAGAATACTGCAGGTTTGCTTCTTGACAGAACAAAAACTTGACCGACGTTTTGTGTTTTTGCTAACACCTGCGTGTACACTGTATTCCATGCTAAACTCTTGACTTGTTCTGCGCAGCCTTTTTTTAGCTCGCTCACTGACCCATGATTTGGGGAAACATTCCACTCGTGGTTATTTCTCTTTTCAACTTTGCTAACACCGTGACAGTATCATTACTTCTGCATGATGTCTTCGTTTTCCATAAAGCATATTCAATGATGAAATGCTGCATGCAATCTCAGAGTGTCTGTGTTTGCTGCGTTTTCATTCACTAGTTGCTAGTTCATTGCCAGTTACGTGTCTTGTTTCTGCATGCTGTTCAGCTTGTTCCAAACCACCACTCTCCATCCATTGCTCATCAGATACAATCAACGTATTGATGTTACTGTTGTCATTCTTTTGATGCTTGGCTGAGATAAGTGGTTTGTGCTCGCATGAATCACAGGCAAGTGCTGGCAGAAATGTTTAGCACCATCCACTTCAGATTGCTTGGAATGGAACCATACCAGCGGGAATGTTGCTACAGTGTGGTCTTGTTTGTCACCTCTTACATTTAACAGTTTTCTGTGGATCCCTCTTGTGGTTGCAAAATAATTGTGTAACACATAAGATGGTAAGAAGCGTATGAAAATGAATAAGACATTTGCTGTAAATACATATGAATTGTTACTGAACAGTTCACAGACAATTATCACTCAGCTTATTGTTCTTGATACATGTCTGAAAATGTACTGAACACTTACTTACATCTTTCCAGATGCTGGTGACAGCAAGCCGAAGAAAACAAAGGCCAAGCGCTCAAAGAACAGCGACTCAGAAGGAGATGAGTTTGCTCCTAAGAAAAAGAAAGCAGCAGCCAAGGTACGGGCACTGTGACACCTGGGGGTGTTTTTGTTGGTTTTGATTTGGTTTGGTTTTGGGGCTGTTTGTTTTTCGTTGGGGGGGGGGGGGGGTCTGTCATTTTTTTTTTGTGTGTGTGGTGGTGGTATTTTTGGGTTTGGTTTTTTGTGTGTGTGTGTGATTTCTCTTTGTTGCCTATTTTTGCAGTTGTTTCTTTTGGTTGTTGACTTGCGGCGGTTTCACAAAGGATAAATGGGCAGTTTACCCTTACACAGATTTCCAGTCCATGATAGACTGTGACAAGCACAATCATTGATAACTTGAGAAGAGTTCATCCCTGTGTCACGAATTATTTTACCAGCTCCTGCTTTGTAATCAAGTCTAACAGAAGCACACAGTCAGTTAGAGCATAAAATTTGATACGAGTGTCATCCATACAAATTATAATAACAGTATGTTCTTTGTGTTGCAGAAAAAGACAAAGCAGGGATCAGATGATGACTGTGACCTTGACACCGGTGACATGGACATGGCTGCCGTTCCCCGACGTGGTGCTACTGGACGTGCAAAGGCCCCAGTCAAATACACCTTCGATGATTCCGAGGATGATGACTTTGACGACTTTTGAGCTGCCTCAGTACGTGAACAAACAATCTGAGTTGTCATCGGGATTCAGGAGTTCTACTACTGTACTAGTCAGTGTCTGCACTCAGAAGCAAGATGACAAATTACGCAACAGCTGCTTCTCAATGACAATATGACATTTTCGGCCATCAAAGAGACAGTTTTGTGACCATGTGAAACACACAGCATTTTGTACCTAAACTTTTGTGTTTATCTTTTACCGGCAGGATGAATTTGGATGGGAGGTATGGATTGATTTTTTTTTTTTTTTTTTTTTTTTTAGTTACACAACAAAGTTCATGTTAGATTATTTGCAGATGCATTGCAATGGTAAGCTACTTAAAAGTTGTTTTGAAAAATTAATTGTTCCTTATTCATTGGAGAATATTTTTGTGACGGTTTTAGCATTGGAAGATTTTGATTCAACTTCTTGGTTGATTGGTCGTAGAGACACAAGTGTGTAAAGGAATTCCACGCAACTCAGGTTTGCTAGTAAAGAACATCTAGTCTGCAGAAGTGATATGCACATTACCAGTGAATACAAGAATCAAATGTTTCTATACTGAGTATAACTGTTTCAGTCTTTTGACAGTATTTCCAAGCATTATCTGGTTAGCATTGCTTCAGGTGGAGCAGCCAAGGGGGAAGTATACATTTGAGATTTTTAATTGGAAACTTTCTCTCTTTTTTTTTTTTTTTTTTTTTTGATTGACAATGGTTGTACAGATTTGGGTTATGATAGACTGCAGGTTGTGATTGTATGTGATTTGGATCAGATGCCACCTCATGAGCGAAGTGTTCAAATTTTATGACCATGGAAACCATATCTGCAGTCTGTACATTCACCATTTCCTTCTGTCTTCTTCTCTGGGTTTTTCCCCTGTTCTGTGTTACACATCCGATACCTGAGCCATCACTCACTGTGTAAATATGAACCTAAGTTCTCTTGTTTTTCCTGTTCTCTTGTCACATGACCGATTTCTGAGACAATGTAAATATGAACCCATTTTAAGCATTGTGTTGGTGGTGTTTCTCAACCTGCCTGTACATTGTTGCTGAATGTCTTTTACATTGTATGATTTTATCAGTTCATCCCACCACCACTTCCCTGAGTCTGTCTCCGTGCCTGTCTGTGTGTCTCACTGATGTACATGTATACACTTTCTTTCTTTTTTCCCATCTTACTGGCTGGTCAAGGCTGTTGTGGAAAAATCACACATTGGGGTTTGTTTTGGGTTTTTTTTTTAACTGACTTTGAGATTGCTAATCAAGGTCTTGCTTATTCATTTCTCATTGCTGTTTACACATGTATCAGACTTGTTTGCACCCAAAATTTGTTTCAGTTGCCTGCAATGACATTTGCAATACAGTGTATAGGGGTGGCAGATTTCCGATTCAGATCGGATTTCCGATTGGAAATTTCACGTAAACCCAGATTTCCGATTTGGCAGAAAATTCAGATCGGATTTCCGGTTTTCAATTTTTTCGGGCAAAGTGGTTACGTGGACTGCGGTAAGCTGTTTGTGCTGCCCCCCCCCCCCCCCCTTTTCAATTCCCTCATGCAATTGTGGCTTTTCAGATTTGGTAAAACATCTTGAACTGGTTTCAGATTTGTAGGTCCCGTGTTGCTAGCACCCCTGAATATTGCAACTTACCCAAAACCAATGTGTGGTTTTTCTACAACACAGACATTCTCATGAGATTCTTCTTGACTGCTTTATTGTATTTGATGTTGTGTAGTGTGTGTGATGTAATCAATGTACAAAGTTGTGTAAATTTCATCAGAACTTCTTTCATCCATGAGCTCACTTCATTCTCCATTCATGCAAAGACTGACACTGCACACCACTTGATAACAATCTTATCAGAAAAAATCAGTTTTCCATTCTGCAAATGATCATTTATTTCATACATCTTTCATGTAGTATCAGAAAAGAAATATGGATGTGCGAAAGCTGTGCCAGTGAAGTTTAATACATTCAACATCTCATGTACATCATCATCTCTCTGGGTGTTTGTCAGTTGTGAGGTCCAATTAAATACATCACAAATGTCACCGTGTTTCTTTGAGTATGATGGTTTGGCAGTCGCATACACACACGCACACACACACTCGTGAGCATTTTGGTGTCTCACTGTTTCACGGTCTTCACAGAGGCGATCTGTTTATAAATGGACATGCATGAAGTGTCTAGTTAATACTCTAAGAACTTAACTACACACACACACACACACACACACACCGATAAACACGGACTTAAGGCTACAGACAGCCTGCAACCATTCACAATATTTCTCATACCTGAGAAATTTCCAGTTTATCAAATGCAAGTACCAATTTAAGGATCAAAGAGAGAGTGTGCTTGCAGGAAGAAATAATGCTTGGACTTGAAGGAATTCTCATAATCATTCTTTTTTTTTTCCACATTGTCAAGTTTGTAAAACTATGTTCTACATCTTTCTGCTATTATGACAATTCCATCTCAGTTGGTACTTATTTGGTATCTTAGATACATTTCCCCTGAAGAAAGACTGCATAGTGGCCAAAAATTGGAGACCATAATTTTCTTATTCTAAATATTCTTTAAAAAATGCTTTTATTTACTATTTCATATCATGTTTATCTTAGATACACTTTCCCTGAAGGACCAGCACGTATAAAGAAGGGTGCCTCGGTGTTCAGAGAGGTGGTTTTCTGTGATATCCGAAAATAGGGGCCCCGAAAGGGCCTGTACAAATTCTGGCCCTGTCAGAAGATGAAGCTAAGACCTTGTAATCAAGACATCTGCGCTAGCTTGATCTCCAAGCATGCACGTAAGTGAGTAACATTAACTTTGAGATAATTTGAAGAAGTAACGATAACATAGATCATGCATTTGAATAAGGAATGTAAGTGTGAAAGTTTAACAATGTTGGATATTTGCTTTAACATCACTTATAATTGTGACACTAGATGTCAGTCTGTACTGTAGTCGAGACTGCTGTCATGCCTTTATGGAAACTTACAGAAGTAAACAAGAAGATTTGTAGAGACAGTCTCGATGCGGAGCTCACGGTAAGGTGGCCAGCTGTGTTTAACTTTCCACTCTGTCAGTTTTCGAGCTAAGGCTCGACCCTGGACACTGACGTGCAGCCAAAGTTGACTAAGTGTACTACCTGTATTGCCTCCCCCACTACTCTTGTACGTCCTGCAACGCACCACACCACCATCACATGTCCTGACGAAGGCTTATTAAACTAAATCAAAATCGAACTACTGAAATGTTGAGCAATACTTAGGTTTTTATGGCATTCCAAAGTGTGTAAGTTGCGAGTTCTTTATACACCACAGCTTAGCAGTCTGTAGCTGTATAAACTGTAAATCTTGTGCACTAAGCACATTACCTATATATAACTTTCCAGTTGTCCACCAATTATATTATCAAGTATACTAGTCGAAGATGCCTAATTTCAATTTTATCTTAACTTAGAGGATTATTATTTAGGAAATAAGTTTGTTAAACTGTTGCACATGCCAAACCAATCTATACAGGATTTTTACATTCCAAATGTGCTAATTCATCCAAGGGCATATGACACAATGTTTCTGCAAGATGCTTTAAACATGCGGGACTGATCTGATCATCTGCGAGCAGATGATGACCAATCTAAGATAGTGTGACAGAATGTAAAATGCAGTTTTTCTGTTGTCCTTTAAGCTTACAAGGTACACTTTTTACAGTATAGCAGATCTTTTCCCACTCAGCTACTAGCACAAATTTGACACTGAACATTCCTGATATGGAGGACCTGTTCACAAGACTATCAGGCAAGATCCATGTGACCAAAATTAATTTATTGTAAGGATATTGGCAGACCGGAGGACAGACTGAAAACAGCATTCCGGATGCGCTAGGGTTGTTCCAGTTGGTTTGCAAGCCATTTGGACTCATTGCAGCGCCTATGATATTTCCCCACATGATGTGTGCAATACTGAACGAGGAGACCATAGTCAGTAGCACATGACAGTTGCATTTGACAGCTACAACACAGCACAGTCCTAACACCCTGCTCACTTCTTCCAGTAAAGTTGCCCAGGAACGACCTGTTTTCTCGATCCTATTCCATCCTCACAATCTGCCAGTCAAACGGATCATCCTGTCCAACTGGCATATTCTGTTGAAGAGTTGCACAGACCTTCCACACCCCACCTCTTGTTGCTTACAAGAGAGATACTAACTTACAAGACCTTCTGGTTCGCGCCAGTGTCAGGCCCCACCAAACCCTACCCCCTGGTACAACTCCATGAAGAAAACACAATTGCAAGACTTGCCCCCAAAACTCAACAGTGACTTCTGTCAAGGGTCCTAAAGGAAACATGACTATCAAACGCCATTTCACATGCGACAGCATCAACCTCATCTACATTATCATCTGTACCGCATGTCACAAACTGTATGTTGGGGAAACTGGACGTAGCCTGGCAACACGCTTTGCAGAACACATCGCTGACACCAAACACAACAGAATGAAACCTGTTGCCATGAATTTCAGCTCTGCAGGCCATTCCATCTCAAACATGACAGTCACAGGCCTGTGGCTTATGCACGGCAACACTACAGACAGACAAGATATGGAGTCACACATCACTCAGCACCTAGGAAGCCAGACCCCGGGTGGTATAAATGAAAAACCATAGTCTAACGGTCAGAAACATTTTTCACACACAGTCCATGGTCTTGTGTAACCAAAGGATAGGTGTTGTGATGTTTTTACTATTCTTTTCAGTTATTTTCTCCCCCACTGTTTTTGTTGTTGTTGTTTGTTTTTGTTTGTTTTTTACCCTCGCCGTGTTAATCTCAGTATGTCAACAGAGTTACCTTGTGTTTGTTGAAGTTATGTCCCATTTGTTTGTGTCCTGAGGAAGGCGAAAGTCGAAACATTGACCCGTGCCGTCCTTTGTGAAAGTTAAGTGTTTTTTGTCGCTTTTATTCATTCCTACACCAACAAAGAGACGGGTTTATTCTTTGCTAGGCCTCCTTGGGTACCACAAATACTATGTCCCAAACTTCACTACACTGACTGCACTGATCATGGATCCGCTTGCGGGGAAAGCGAGAGAGCCTTGGTATGGACACCAGAGTGGGCAGAGAGCCTATCCCAGATCCAGTAACCTTATCAGCAGCACCAGTACTGCTGTTACCAGATCTGGCATTGGTAGTCATAGCGAGAACAGATGCCAGTGCTACAGGACTGGGAGGCGTATTGCCTCAAGAAAGGGACAATGATCTTCACCCATTCTGCTTTGCAAGCAGAAAGATTATGCTGTGAGAAAGGAGGTACAGCACCATCAAGTGGGAATCGAATGTCTCGCCACTGTCAGGCTACTGACTCAGCTACAAGAGCACCTCTGGGGTAGTTGTCTGTTACACAGACAGATCATCAACCACTTGCTTATCCATCATTGGGCAAATTTGACAATGCACACATCAAGTTCTAGTCGCTGACTCTTCAAGAGTTCTCATTTTACACTGAAGCTGTTCAAGGGACACAGAATGTCTCCTCTGATTTGCTATGACAGCTGGATTGTAATCAACAGGTTCCTGAGTAAGTCTAGGGGCTTGTTATGAAAAGAAAAAGTACTTGATTGTTCGTTTTTCACCTTGGGGGGGGGGGGGGGGGCTGTGACAAACCTTTAACTGTAGGTTCTAGCTATCATTCTTTAGACTAAGTAAATACCCATTTCTTCACCTAAAGTATGACATAACAGGAATTTAACTGTAGGTTCTGGCTATCATTCTTTAGACTAAGTAAATACCCATTTCTTCACCTAAAGTATGACATAACAGGAATTTAACTGTAGGTTCTAGCTATCATTCTTTAGACTAAGTAAATACCCATTTCTTCACCTAAAGTATGACATAACAGGAATTTAACTGTAGGTTCTGGCTATCATTCTTTAGACTAAGTAAATACCCATTTCTTCACCTAAAGTATGACATAACAGGAATTCCCTTTCAGCACAAAGTGAAAGTATCTAACTGGATGACAGAAAATCACACAAAATCAGTAGGTACTACAGGAATCATAACTGCATGTAGGATAGATAACATAGATTAGGTAAGGTTAACAGAACTGGGTACTCTTTGCCTGACAGTGTTTCAAAGTTAGGTATTTGTTTTGTTCATTGTTTCTTCTGTTTTGATCGACTGTCCTTTTCAGGACAAGACTTCATCAAACAATGTCGTTCATGAGGATCTGTTGGCGTACCTTGTAAATGCAATTTAAATTTTTTTAAAAGGAGAGAAAAAATTCTTGCATGCATTTGGACAAACATCATAAAACTACAGTCATCATCAGTCATACACACATCTCAGGAAGATAAATAACGTGATCGAAGACTTGACACTCTGTCCTGTAAATCAGTCATGCTGTGTTCTTGCGCACTTTGTCCCAGTTTGACGAACAGTCCCTCACACACATCTTTCTCCTTCTTGCTGAGAAACTGCAGCGAGAGAGAAAACCGACTAGATGCCTGCAGGCTGTCCAAAATGTCCAACACGGTGCTGGCATCTTCCACAGGAAAGGCCATCAGAGCTGCCAAAATATCACCTAGCAGCCCAAAGCTGACTTCAGTTTTGAAAATATGTCTCAGCTGGGGTGCACCAGTATTGAGCAGATACGTGTAGCGTTGTTCGGCCGTCTTGTAGTGGCGCTGCCAGTCTCTGGCAAACTCCTGGCCCGACTTGGGTACTTTCATCCCTTCCTGAAAAAGACAACAGCTTTCTGTGCAGAAACAAGGTCCTTTTGTTTTCTTCTAACTTTATTACTGCAGAACTTACCAAGCTTTCTGCAAAACTGCAATTCCATCAAACACAAAAAGTAATGTAACAGGCAACTTCTAAATCCAGGGGTGTAAGTGGGAAAGACTTCCCAATCCAGAAAATCACTTTCAAACTAAACCCAATCCAGAAAACCTAACAATAGCAAAAAGGAAGAGGGGAGAAGGGGGGGGGGGGGAGGCTTTCCGATCTTACAATTGTCATTATAACCTCAAATACTTTGCTGTTAAAAAGCAAGTCTTCATCTAGGGAGAGTACTGCTGGTCTCAAGACACGCTATGCTTTATGTATGGTATTACAAGTACTTTCGGCGATCATCCCACAATCCGAAACATGTTGCTCGCTGATTCTGCCAATCTGGGAAATGTAAGTTTCAAAAGTTCTGAATCCAGAAAATGTAATTTTTCAAGTTCTCATGGCAAATATTGGCACCCCTGTAAATCTAACGCAAGTTTTTACCTGTGCAGGTTGTGCTTGCGTTCTGGGGACATCAGTTTGTGGCTTATGCCGAGCTGCAGCGGAGTTCCACAGCTGTTTTGTATTGCCACCTATGTTGTCCAGATGCAGGCCCTTGTCTAGAGGTTTCAAGTGAGAGGCTGCCACCAGATCCCTGTGCAAGACAACAAATGATGAGCAAACACACAACTGACATGATACAGACTGGTCTTTTTTTTCTCCATTTTCATTGCAGGTCAGACCTGGAGGGTACCCTGATGCAGAAAACAAAAACAATATTAAAAAAAAATAATGTGCGCAAATGCCGAAGTAAAGGAAGAAGAGAGAGAGAAAGAGAGAGCGCTTTCTTTTGACTTTAACAGATAAGCAGAAGATCCAGGAAAGACCCCCCCCCCAATAAATAAATAAATAAATAAAAACAAATTTAAAAAAAATGAGCATGTTCTACCATGCACATAACCGCTCACTTGAATTCATCGTAGGTGGCGACCTTCTGTTCGGTGACTGCGCGGATCTTAGCATCGTTCTCACGCCAGTACTTGGCGTCCATTGCCACAGCAGCGTCAAGCTCTCGCTGCAGCTTGTTGAAATCTAGTTTGTCGTCGTCGTGTGACATCTGACCAAACACACGCAGACAGAAAATGAGAGCAATATATAAACCGTATTACGACTAAACTTGGAACAAAAACCCCAGACTAACCATGAGTTGTTTGCAAGACAAGATTCCTGGCATGCTAATGTACGACCCCATCGAAAACCGTTAATTTTGCTCTCTTGGGCAGAAACGGGAGTCTAAGTTGTTATGGTACTTCTGCGGTCACTAAACCGTTCTCTGGTTTTGCAGACGGATCTAGGTACACGATAAAACTAACCTTGCCTTCGTATCCAACGTTTAGTCAACTTTCGACACAAACGTCCAGCCCGAAGCGTGACAAGTCAGGGCGTCCTTCTCAACGCCGCCATCCTGTACTCTCAAAACACAAATAAATTTGACGTTTAATAAGGATACAAGAATAAATACGATAATTCTTAATAATTGTGAATAAACTTTTTTTAAAAGTTTTTACTGTATTATTAATGCATGTAAAACTGTGACAGTTTTCTTGAAAACGTTTTGTGAAAGTGTGTGGAGATTATGGTGAGCGGTAGTTACGTCCCTTGAATTTCTTTCGTGTAACGAGGAGAAGAGCAGACAAACTATTTGTAGTGTCAGTTCTTTTCCTTTCCACCAAGATAAGAGCTTCGTACCAACTCCTGTGGGCTATGACAAAAGCAGCTGGAATGAGAAATTCTTTTTAACTTGAAAAAGAGCGTTGACTATTGACTATGAATATCTGACTGCTGAAAACCGCGAAACCGGCTGACGGTGCCGCCATACTGACAACGCGGAACGCCGGATCAGTTTGATTAGTCCGAATCTGGCGCTCTGAAGTTTTTCAGCGTGGTTTTATATTTTTGCTTGTTCACCCAGGTAACGCCGAAGAAGGAGGAGCTTGTCCAAGAAAAGCAGACCTTGGAAGTACACTGCCAAGGAGAATATACTGACCCACTCTACTCAGTGACTGACACTGCTGACTGACAACCCGGGCGACAAACGGCGGAATATTATAATCATGTCAGTTCAGGGTTGTTTTGGGGTTTTTTTTAGTTTTTAAAGAAAAAAACACTGAAAAGAACGGAGACTGAAGCGGCTCAGTAAACGCTTTCAATTTCGAGTCAGACTGATTCAAGTTCTCAAGTTCTCAGGGTTTTGCAGTCCGGCACTACGGAATCTCAGTCAGTCGGTCAGTGGCCGTACTCAGTCAGTGAAGTCCGTCCCGGCACTGTGACCAGCTCGTATCGGTGGGCCTGGAAGGCAAATCAGTTGTTCAGCGGTTCTGTTCTCAGTAGTACTGACTGGACGCGGCGCTACTGAACCGCATCAGTGAAATTTTGTTGATGAAGATAGTTTTCAATGCCGTAATCGGCTGCCGGAGCCCCTCCAAGGCGGCTTTCTTAGCCGGCCGGACAGCTAGTCAGTTGTCGGCGCGGCACACACACTGACACAACTTGACTCCATGGTATGCACTCACACACACACACACACCGTTACTCAGTGGCAACTTGAACGCGCGTGCGGTGCTGGCCGCCCACCTGTAACTGAGTCAACCACTGAGCAACAAAAGACAAATTACTGAATACACGCCGGACCGGCCAACATACGCGCAGATATAAACTCTACACTGACCAACCCCTCTAGCTCGGATTCCGGGCTCTTTGTTTCAGAAACACAATGTACGCTGTATGCCACACTGACTGGGAATGAATGAAACATAAATCATGTGTCCGAAAGTTTCACTACAATAGACAGTGACGCGCCCCGGTCACTGAGCCTGTCAGCTGGTCGTAACTGACAGCAACCCTGAGCAGGCTGACGGCGAAATGCCCAAAAGCATTTGTGTCCACAAATTTTGTCTCGGTCCTTTCATTATCGCTCGTGGTACGGTTAGATGAGTTTAACCTGGTGTCTAACGTGAATGACTGAAGACATGCCTTGAGGGCAGGTGCGTGTGACAGTGGGGTGTGTGTGAGAGGGGGGCGGGGGGTACAGGTTGTGTGCGTGGAGGGCCGGGAGGGGGGGGGGGGGCAGAACAGTCCAGCTGAGCACAGTGCACAGACTGACAGGATGGCCAGACTTCGACTGTGATGAAGAAGTTACACAACTTGAACAATTAAGCTGTAACCCATGAAGGTCACGCGTTTGTGCTTTGCGACCAGCCTCAATTTTGCAGAATAACCTTTGCGTCTGCACTGTTTTGTTTTTGTTCAGTGAATTTTATCGCTTTCAGTTTGTTTTGGTTTGTTTGTTTTTTTGCCGGTTTATTTAGTTTCAGTATTTATTTTGTTTCGTTTGTTGGTGTTGTTGTGATGTTTGTTTTTGTTTGTTTGCTTGGGTTTTTGTTTGTTTTTTCGGGGGTGGGAGGGGGGGGGGGCGGCCAGGATAAGAGGAAGGACATTCGTCAGTGTTTCCGAGTGTTTAAGGCTTTGTTTGCCCAGTATGTCCGCCCCCTTTTGGATGACAGTGGCTGGAAATGTTAAGTCACCACTGACTAGCAAAGATGAAAGTAGTCGGCAAAGTCATCGTACACGTGAGTGGCACGTACAAAACTATATAATGTTGTATGAATATCAGTGTCGTCCAAAAGTCCGGCCGGTACTGACGTGTGACTGTGTTACCAGTGGGCAGTATTTAGTCATTGAGTTTTTAGTATACATGTGCGATGGGACTGAAGCAAAAGAGGTGACGTAGTGTAAACTGAACAATACTGAGGCTGTCACACACACACACACACACACACACACACACACACACACACACACACACACACACGGACACGGACAATGATGACATACAGAGGCGGCTTGCCACTCCAGCCTCTTCCCCAGATTACAGGTGTGTGTGTGTGTGTGTGGTGTGTGTGTGTGTGTGTGTTGTAAAGCAAATTCGATCTCATTTAGATACACGTATTATCTGGTTGGGAGGGTGGTGGTAGGATGATACGTACTTCACTGCCTGAGTCTGCTTCTGAATCCTGGTCAGTGTGAAAAAATGTCTGTTGGCAACTGACGTGTTGGTACGTTGACATCATTTCTGAAATCAGACGGTGTATCCGCCCCTCCCCCCCCCCCCCCCCCAGTTGCCCACCCCTTCCTCCAACATAACCGTTGGAAGTCAGGATCGAAATCCTTCACCACGAGCACTAAGCGATTAGTTTCCATGACGACACCTCAGTCGCTTCGAGAATTTCTCTTTGTTTACGCAAGCGTCTTATATTCGGAATCCAAATGGGTAAAATATCAGCTGTGCGCGAATTCAGCAGGTTTAGTGACTGAAGGTGCACTTGGTTTGATTGTCTTTCGAACAGCATTTCGTGAGACCTCATACGGTCTGTTCGTTTGAAGCGAAGCTTTGTGAGACTCAGAACAGGTTTACAATTTATTCTTTGAAAGTTTTGGCCATATTTGGTTTATTTATGTGAAAATTTTGGCCATATTTGGTTCATTTATGTGAAAGTTTTGGCCATATTTGGTTCATTTATGTGAAAATTTTGTGTGGAAGATTTTTTTTTTTTTTTTTAGTAACTGAACTTTAGTCTCTTCAGAAAGCTCCAAACGTCCAGTCTTTCAGAAGAGCCTTTAACTCATTCGCGGCGGGACACTTCCATCAAAGGTTCAGCCGCGCATCGCACGGCCACGGCTCATCAAAACTGGATTCTCCATCCATTTTTCAAATCAATTGAATTGTCGTTTATGGCGTTTATTTATTTATTCTTCAAGACCCTATGGGGGCATGTGAAGAAGAAGAAAGAAAAAAATCAACAAAACAAAACAAAATTATAAACAAAACTGACAAAAAAAACCGAAAAGACCACAGCAACAGAAATAACACACAATCAAACAAAGCAAAGCATGTGTGTGTCTTCGATGGAGCTTGTTAGAGAGGTGTGTTTTGCTGCAGCCTCATGGGGGCTGCCTCCGCAGCAATAGAGTTAAACACTGATCTCTTCAACAGAGACCGACTGTCAGTGCCAAACACAAGACGCATTTTTCTTACTCTGTTTCTTCTCTTCTTTTTCTTTTGTGCTATTTGTTTGTGCCCGTAGCAACGCCCTCTGATTTTCCATGGGAACCCATCTGATTTCTTTCTCCTGTGAAATGGCACGACACGGGAAGGCCATGACGTCATTTGATAGAAAAACGGGGGTGATTTCACCGGCATTGACGTATTGACCTTTTTCCACAAAATGACGTCATGGACATACCGGCGTATTTTGCCATTACACGGCAGCTTTGTCAAGCAAATCGAGGGTTCCTTGCTGTCGATACAGACAGAAAGAAGAGAAATAGGACGTTCTGGCAGGGAATCCGCGAATACACCGACAGACAGTCTTACACGCGTGATTCATCTGTCGGAGTATTGGTGCGCTGTGATTGGCTGCACTGACTTGTCAATCAGAATCTGCCTACACGTCAATTGGTTCATGGAGTACTGCTGTACTATGTAAGTTAACTCGTGCACCAAGCCACGTGACTGGGGTTATATGTAAGTGGTTTGTATTGGACTTTAGAAGCACCAGCGAAGTGCGCTTCGTTTCGTTTCGTTTTCGTTTCTTTCAAGCTGTGTAGCTGTAAATGGATTGATTTAAAAAAAAAAAAATTTTTAGGTCTACCAACTTGAACGAAGGACATGGTAGTGCCTATAGTAATAGATTACTATTTTGATTACTGTAGTTATTTCGTTCCGCGCATCAAACTATAACTGACGAAGTGAAGCAAATCTGGAACGAAACCTGGCCATTTCGTTGGTGCTCCTATGATCTAAAGTTCATAGTTATCTGTGCACACAACAGAAAACAGACAGTATTCACTGAGAAGAGAAAGTGTTCGTATACAGTTTGCTGGAGTCACTCGGTACAGGTTTTTGTCTGTGGCTGTTTTGAATAGCCTGTCTGTCGTGACTTGTATAACCTTTGTCTCCAAAGCAGTCTTCTTTCGTTATGACCACGGTAACGCCTGTCGACCTCCCCTGTCGTTTGTCATTTGGTAAAAGGCCGAAACGCCACGGATTTGGTCAGCACTTAGACCCTGTTGCCGCTTGATAGTAGACTTTGTGTTAACGACGCGACACAATATTTCACTCTCAGTCCAGAAATACGAAAATGAAAGTCAGGGATGTAATACGCCGGCGGGATGTACTCCCCAACTCCGGGGTGCTTCCCGCGTGAACGCTGGATTTAGTCCCTCTTGTGTAAGCCACATGCACACTAATGATATCAGTGTTTCATTAGTGCAGTGTTTCCGGCTTGGAAGTAAATCTGGACTTGGAGTGCTTGGCTGTCCAATGCATGCAGCATATCAGCGTGGCTTAGACTAGAGAGAGTACATCCAGCGTTAACGCGGGAAGCGCCCCGGAGCGTATGGTCGGAGCTGGGGAGTACCGATGATCCCGAGTATAACACCGGCTTGGGAGTGACATGCTCAGTAAGAAGAAGACATGCTTGAAATTCATAACGGACTACTGTTGTAGTGACTGAGCTGGTAGGGCGTTGGCCGGTTTTCACGACTTTGGCTCAGTGTGAGTTCGAACCCCGGAGGGGATTAAAATTAACTTGTGTTCGCTTCTTCAGTCTTCTTTGATAACAGCCCTATGTGGCGAAAAACTTGAGGACGAAAGTCTGAATACGACCAGCAAGCCAACATATCTGCCTGATTTTCCTTGAAATTTAGGTATTAACAGTTAGTCGTTGATAGACCGAGAGTGCGGGGGCAGCAGAGACGTATAACATATGGAAGATGAGTACAGAGGCTGAACGAAGAGACTGAATACAAGGCGGTCATTATACACAGCAGAAAGTGGCCGTTAACTCAGTAGGACTAGCGAGTAACGACTTGCTCTTTTCCCTGCAAGGAATGCAGCTAGAGATGCCCCAGTCATCCGCTTGCTACCTGCCGGCACGCTGCTTAGCCCTTCAGCCAATACACCTAACCAACTCCGCCCCTAACCCCCGGGACCCCACAGTCCCTCCTCGTTCCCTCCCCCGCCCCTTCTCCCAAATCGTTTCTCTGCGTTGTACCTTCGTTAGACCTCTCCCCCCCCCCCCCCCCCCCCCCCCCCCCCCCCCCCCCCCCCCCCCCCCCCCCCCCCCCCCCCCCCCCCCCCCCCCCCCCCACCCCCCCCCCCCCCCCCCCCCCCCCCCCCCCCCACACCACCACTCCCTCCTTTTTTAACGCCCCTAAGACCTCGTTCCCCAAGCCCCTCTAACTCCCTACAACCCTACCTCCGCTCTTGGCCAAAAAAAAAAAAAAAAAAAAAGGAGGGGTTGGGGGGTTATGGACTTAGCAGTCACCTCTTTAGTTATGCTGCTCATTAACACGGGCGACCGTAGAGCAAGGTTTCTCACCAGATATACACGAGGGAAGACTTACAACATGAAAGTACCCTGGTGACATCGGCTGGAAGACAATTAAACAGGACTTTGGCCCGCGCCTTGCCCTCCTCGCCTCCTCTATGTTCTTTTCTCTCTCGCTCTCTGAGAAAGGTATGAACAGCTAATCTTCTACCGTTCTTGGAAAACAAAGTGGCATTGTCATTGTCATTCATTCTCTCTCTCTCTCTTAAAGAGAGGTCTGCGTGCGTGATCGTCTGTCTTTGCGCAATAAAGTGTTACCGTCGTTGTGTGTGTGTGTGTGTGTGTGTGTGTGTGTGTGTGTGTGTGTGTGTGTGTGTGCCGTTTTTTATCATCTCTCTCTCTCTCACTCTCTCTCTCTCTGTATAGTGTGTTCAGTCATCTCTCTGCCTCTCTCTCTGCCTCTCTCTCTCTCTCTGTATACTATGTTCAGTCACCTCTCTGTGTCTGCCCCCCCCCCTCTCTCTCTCTCTCTCTTAATGTAGAATAGCAGGACAGCATGTAAGATAGGCAGCAATGCCTAAATGCTCTATCCTGAATAAAAAATAAAAAAACGTTTCATCATCATCATCATCATCTCTCTCTCTCTCTCTCTCTCTCTGTACAGTGTGTTCAGTCATCTCTCTCTCTCTCTCTCTCTGTATACTATGTTCAGTCATCTCTCTGCGTCTGCCTCTCTCTCTCTCTCTCTCTCTCTGACTCCCAAATCTCTCTAGCTGTGGCGCCCGGTGTTCTGTCATATTCATAACAGTCGACTGTCTCCTCCCCTTTTCAGTGTCCGCTCGTTCTACGCCGCCAGGTAATCCTTTACTCGCTCCCTCCCTTCTGCCTTTGGGGGCTTGTCTGTCGAGGACCAGGCACACACGACAGAGGCTCACGGGCCTGACAACACTAGGCTCTCTCAAACAACAAACTGGACATTTTGGAGACTTGTGTAACCAGACTTTTACACGTCTTTGTGTTTAGGGGGAAAAATCGACCCAAAAGGTCTAGCATCTTTCTGGGTCTAGTTTTCCTTTTATGGCACCTTTGTGTTAAGCGCTTTTAAATTAGGAATTTGTTTTTGTACGGGAAAATATGGAGTGGTGTACTTGCTGGTGATACGTGCAGAAAACTTTGTAAAAAGGCTTTTAGCTTTTTTTTTCTCTCTCCTCAAAACTACCACCTTGCAAATAAGTGTACAAATATTCTAGCATTCACTGGATGCCGGTCGACAAGCAGTGAGGCAAAACTTGTGGCAAGTCGTTGTCGAGTGTGTGGTGGAGATAAGGATCTGCAGAAAGAGGTTGCAGTCATGGACGTGGGCGGAGGTCGTACGCAATGGCTGATGGTCGCTGCAGCCGTTGCCCTGATCCTGTTGCCGTCGCTGCCGAACGTCTTGGGTCAAAGTAAGTTTGGATTTTTCCTCCTCCTCCTCCTTAATGGCTGTCTTTTGTCCTGTGCACGAGAAAAAAAAAATGTTAGCAGAGGAGAACTCCTTATGTGTGTACAAAGCATGTATGCCTCTGACTGTCGGAGTCTAAGCTAGAGAAGTTCTGACAGACTACGTCTAATGTAACCTTGGCGCCAGACAGGGAGAAGTGTGGGTTTTGGGTTGTGTTTTTTTGTTGTTCTTTTGTCTCCTTGTACGTTCCTTCTTTTCCTCTCTGTCGTTCTGTTCAGTTGCAGCCTGTACATAGGCCTGAATATTGTAAGATCAAAGAAAAGCGGTCGATCGCTGTCAAATTTTTGACTGCTCACGGCGCCGACTGAATGACGAATAGGAATGAGCAATGACATGCATTTTGCACATGTTAATGAATCATTGTCTGTATAAAAAAAGAACCCATTCAGCCGGTACATTCTGGAAACTAGGGACGTGTAAGTTATAACCTCTGGCTTTGTGCACCGCGGTAGAAGAGTGAAGGAAACTGCATATTTTTCTCACAGCCTTGCAAAACTGAAGTCCAGAAGAAATTGTAAGCCGTCCTAAAAGGATTCTTAAGTTTTATTTACTTAGTTCTTATTGTTTTGTTTCGAGTTAGCAGCTGTACAAATGATAGGCAATAGTTCTAACGTCCCTTGGACCTTATAAGGCATTCAGACCCTTTTTCCGGTTGGGTGCATTGCTTGTAGTTGAAACTAGGGAATTCGTGTGCCCTAAGTTCAACTAGTGTTACTAGCACCCCTCCCCCTAAAAACCGAGAAAAAAATCAATCCTTTCCTTCTTTATCTTGCATATGCACGTGTACTGTTCACCGTTCACGTCCATTTTACATGCGCTTAGCAGCTGCCGTCTATGTGTGCATCACTGCATGGGTGTTTATCGCCATTTTGCAAACTTTCACCCAATCTGTGAACCAACACACGAACTAAAAAGATAATCCGTCGAGCCTCAGATTAAGGGATTTGTCTAATCCCTTTCCACACCATGCCATTGTGAGCTCCGAGGGGAAAAGGTCACAGTTGTTACAATTGCGAAATGTTATATATGCGGTATCTTCTTGATGCAAGATGCAATCTCTCAGGGCTGCAGCTTGTGTCATTCTGCAGACACACTCGCCTTAGGCATCAACATGTTTTGCCTGCGAATTAAGCTGATTGGTATGCAAGCTTACCTTGTCCAGCCGGTTTGGGAAATGGGACGGGAACCATGGATATAGATTTGTTTACCACAGGTAAAACAGACGTTGTGCACGCGTGTTTCCTCTCTCTCTCTCTCTCTCTTTCTTTCTCTCTCTCTCTCTCTCTCTCTCACACACACACACACACACACACACACACACACACACACACACACACACACACACACACACACCGCACGCACGCACGCACGCAGAGAACAACAGGTGTATTTTATTTTGTTTTCACGTCGACCAGGCTTTTACATTGCTTCGGGGAATGTAGGCTATGTCGATTTTGTCTGTTATTACGAACTGTGAGAATACTGCACACAATTTGATCGTCCCCTCCGTTTTAGTTATAGGTGTATCGCTGATTATTGCGCAGGTTATTGCAAAACCGTTTGAGCTTAGACAACAGTCAGTCGTCAGAAAGAGTTACCCAGCTGTAAATCTATAAGAGTTACTTCGCTTTGCTTCAGTTTGGAAGCACGACAGGCGGCGAAAGTTAGTCCACTTTTGGCGTTGAAACTCTTTTTTATTATGATTTTCAAATTGTTTTGCTTGGCACAATGTCTGCTTACGTAACTCTAGACAAAATTAATTAGCATCTACACCCTTGCGACGATTGGAGACTTCGTCACATGAGTTTCTTGAAATGTGACTCACGACTGACAACGTCAGTTGAGACAAATATTTAAAACTTTTTATTTTATGTGTGTGTGTGTGTGTGTGTGTGTGTGTGTGTGTGTGTGTGTGTGTGTGTGTGGTCCGCACAATGTCATCTAACATAACTCGAGACAAAATTAATTAGTATCTACACGCTTGCGACGACTGGAGACTTCATCACCGACAAAGACAAGAAGGTTGGAAAGAGGTGTCAGAATTAATGTTGTTTTGCTCCGGATATTAAAAATACGTTACTGCGCGTGAAACTGTTTTCACATTAACTGTCATACAGATTATGCATGCATTGCTCTCCCACTGCTTGCCCAGAGAGAGAGAGAGAGAGAGCACTAAACACGTTACTTACGATGCAAGGACGCCGGGGTGCATGCTCATATTTCAAACATACGTGAAAGCAACCATCGTGGTATCTTTTGAAGTGGAGTAACACCGGAAACACTCGCGCCCATTTTGTCTGCACCCCGTGGAGACTGAGAGAGAGAGAGAGAGAGAGAGAGAGAGAGAGAGTACGTTGAACTGGATCGTCTTGCGTTTAAGCATGACACTCCTGCGTTTCACTGTCCTTCGGGTATAAAACTACTGCCTCCTATGGTTTGTGGCCTGTTATCAATAACAATGAAAAGAACTACAGCTGAGATTTCTTCGCAGTAGAAATGGCCACAGACTGAAGACCTACAGCTGTTTATGCGCGTGCACGCAGTTGACTTTTGACATTGTGTTGACAGAGAGTTGTCAGTGTGACAAAAACAACCACCGGCTTAACCGCTCCTGTGTCAGTGTCACCGAAACACACACACGCACGCACGCACGCACGCGCGCACACACACACACACACACACACACACACACACCACACACACACACCGCGGGCCGTAATGCGTACTTTCAGATACTTATCAACTCCATAAACAGGACAACAGCAAAACACATTGACACATAAAGTGTGAAGCACGTGATACGGGTGACTGACTGTTACGGGGGTGTGTGTGTCAGGGGTATACATGTCGAACACCACACTACACCACCGGGGGTTCTCTCTGACCATGCAGTCTTTCGACCAGTGAAACGAGGCAGCGTGTTGCTTGGTACTGGCTCTTTATTGCGCTGTACAATTATGTCTCCGTACTGGGACACGTACGCATGTAGGTAGTAGGTACAGCTATACAGCTAGTTAGGTAGATAGTTATGTAGCGTGTAGCAGTAGTAGTACAGTACACCCTGAAACAGCAATAAAGCTAAAATTAGGACTATCAAAGAGAAATATTAACTACTAAGACAATATACGGTATTTCCTCACACTGAACAACCAACTGATTACAACTCTCCACCACTGATTACAACTCCCAACTGAACAAATACCATTTACAATTGTGGGAAAACAATGAAACCATACAAAAATAATCGTTACAAAAGAGTAGAAAAATATCCTGACAATTGCAACACTAGAGAATACAAAATATGCAGTCTGTACCTTATCAGTGTGATAAAGGTGCAATCTCAATCTCAGGCAACTCTGGACAGCATGTACTAGCAGGTTGACCGTCGGTGAAAAAGTGGCTGAATACACAGCTCATGGTACTGACAACAATAGGTGAACAAGGCTCATGCGCTTACTCACTAAAAACAGTTGCGGTTACTATTGCCTGCACACAAGGGCAGACAATACTACAAATACAAAAGGTATAAATACTATACAGGAAATTATAAATTATCTCTAAATACTAACAATTACTTTATTTGACAATATCATGATAATTATCAAATGAAGGATGTACATAAGTCACCTGAAAGTACTTTCCTTTTATTTGAAGTTTTACATGCAACAACGTCACAAAAATATTATGCAGTATGTAAATTACTACACCCTGTCAGAAAACAACTCTGCCTCTGGTTATGTGCAGCTTGGCTTCAGACTAACACTATTACGTACAACTCCTACATAAAATCCAGACCAAACCAACATAATAACAAAACGGTCTCGTGCTCTCTCTCTCTCTGTCTGTCTGTCTGTCTGTCTGTCTGTCTGTCTGTCTGTCTGTCTCTGTCTCTCTCTCTCTCTCTCTCTCGCGCGCGCGCACACACACACACACACTCTGCTACATTCACCCCTCCTTCGTGAAATGACGTCCTCGTCATTTAAGACTATGTTATAGCGAGAAAATGTGTAAAACTATTTACGACCAAAAATATGTACGCACTGAAGTGGCGCAATCTCTGTGAGAATGTGAAACTAACACACTGATTGAGTTGACCAGAATACAATTCAGTGTATCTTTTTACGAAACAACTTATATCAAATCATGGCAAGCGTCACGGTACTTGGCACCAAGGCTAATCTTCGTACTCCGCTACTGTACCCCATATAATTATATTACAGGACAAATAACACACACGATTCGAAAAATGAAAACCTCCTTTATTAACCTCAATTGACGCTACGGTCTATGTACAATGATCATATGACTCACTGGGTTAGTATGGTAGCTACAGTCTCTGATAAGGTCGACGGATCCATGTCAACAACTCCACCTTTGATCAACTCCGAGAGGAATACAATCTTCCGCTTCCACTCTGGCCCAACTGCTTGTTGCGCCATTACGAACTCGCCGCTAGTTTGCCATTTCGGTGGTCGTCTAATCCTGGTCGATCTTCGTAGATTAGGACCCTCTGGTTCCTCAGCAGTTTCATGGCTTTCCTCACGCGGTGGCTCACTTGTTCCCTCTCGCTCGTCTGTCCGGCTCAGTTCTCCACTTTCACTTACAACAGTTCCCGTGGAGTCGTGGTCGTCACCACTTACACTGGCCGCCCCGTCCGCTGCACCAACTCCGTGGTCGTCACCAGGGTGCTGCAGGGACTCGCACTCAGCTTCTTCCTCTGCCCCTTCTGCTTCAGAAATTTCTCCTTCCGACTTCCTGACTCGGGGTCCAGTAAGCTGAATACTGACCGTGACACTGTCAGTATCACCGTCATCAATCTCGGTCTCTCCTTCAGGTGAGGCACCTGATGTAGCTTCTTGTGTTGTGGCAGTTGTATGTCTCTGTCGCCGAACTCTCGGTCGGGGTACCGGAGTGGGTTTCGAACTTTCATTTTCTTGGTCCGTCTGTCCTCGAGATCTTGCAGCAATTGGGAGCAGGTGGTTTCGATGTAAAGTTCTGCAGTGGGTTCCCCCGTCTTCCTTGCTGACTACGTACACTGGCACGTCAGGGTTCGGCTGGGATTGAACCACATAAACATCCTGTTCCCACCTGTCGGCTAGTTTGTGTTTTCCCTCGAAAGCTAAGATCCTGACTAACACCTTGTCTCCAGCTTGCAGCGTGGCACCTCTAGACTTGGTGTCGTAGTAGCCTTTCTGACGCCGCTGTGCGTGCTCTGCTGCGTTAGCTGCTGCTTTGTAAGCTTCCTGCAGACGTTTCTCAGGTCAGTGGCATACGTTGTGTAGTCCTGTGCGTTTCTCCCCCGCTGAAGTCCAAAAACTGCGTCAATGGGCAGCCTTGCCTCTCGTCCAAACATCAGGAAGTAAGGAGAATAGCCGGTGCTCTCATGTGTCATACAGTTATAGGCATGAGTTAGGGGAGCTACGGACTTATGCCAAGCTGTTTTCTTTTCTGGTTCCAACGTGCCGAGCATTTTCAACAGAGTACGGTTGAACCTTTCGGTCATGCCATTTCCACTCGGGTGATATGGCGAAGTGTGGCTCTTTTCAATGCCTGCTAGACTACAGAGTTCCCTAATGACCTTACTCTCGAAGTTTGCGCCTTGATCAGAATGTAGCCTCTTAGGGAATCCATAGTGCACAATGAATGTGTTGAACAGGGCTTCTGCCGTCGTTTTGGCTGTCTGATTTCTGGTAGGAATGGCTTGTGCAAATCGGGTGAAATGGTCTGTTATTACAAGAACGTTCTGGAACCCTCCCGATGAAGCTTCTATTGAGAGGAAGTCCATACAAACCAGTTCAAGCGGTTGGGTCGTGGTGATGTTCACGAGGGGTGCCTTATCCCCAACGGCTTTTCTGCACAAACACCTCGTGCACTTCTTGCACCACTCTTCGATCGTCCTGCTCATCCCGGGCCACCAGAACCTTTCTTTCACTAGCGCTGAGGTTCTGTCTCGGCCAGGGTGCCCGATGTCATCGTGCAATCCTTGTAGTACTGTGTCTTGGAACGCTGAAGGCAGCACTATCTTTGGCGGGTTTCTCCATCAACGAGGGTTTCCTTTAGCAGCATTCCTCGTCTGAGTCGGAAACTGTCGAAATGCTTGAACATGGCTGCGTGTTCTGGAGTGGCGGGGTAGTCCCGACGTCTCGGTGTGCGTTTGTTTCGGACACAGGACAACCATGGACCGATCACCTTATCGGCATCCTGAGCCCGCCTCCAGTCCCTTTCCGTGAAGTCGGTGATGTCCTGGCCTTCCGACTCCTCTAGCATGTCGACGACTGTGTCTGACAGACAGTGTGTTTCTACAGCTGGACAGTGGACTGCTCCGCAGATGGTGTGTACAATCTCGGACGACACGTCACCACTGGCGTACTCTTCGTCCCTGCCAGGGAGTCTGGAGAGCGTGTCAGCATCCACGTTGTGTTCTCCCGGTCTGTACTTGATGTCGAAGTCGTACGCCGCTAGTGCCGCCAACCACCTGTGGCCGGTCGCATCCAGTTTAGCTGTGGTCAGAACGTACGTCAAGGGGTTGTTGTCGGTTATCACTGTGAACTTGGAGCCGTACAAGTAGTCCTTAAACTTTTCAGTAACCGCCCACTTAAGCGCCAGGAATTCAAGTTTGTGTGCGGGGTAATTCTTCTCTGACTTGGACAAGGCTCGACTAGCGTAAGCGATAACTCTGTTCACTCCATCTTGATGTTGGTACAGTACGCCGCCTAGTCCAGTTCCTGAGGCGTCAGTGTGGAGCTTGAATGGGAGAGAGAAGTCCGCATACCCGAGGACAGGTGGTGAAGATAGTATGGTCTTCAGGCGTTGAAATGCTCCCTCTTCATCATCTCCCCACTGCCAGGGTTTCTGTTGGTGTGAAGACTTTCGCTTTCCTTTCTGCTTCTTTGCTGGTACTGGCATCAAGGCAGTCAAAGGAGCAGCTATCTTGGAAAAGTCCTTCACAAATTTGCGGTAATACCCTGCGAATCCAAGGAACCTCCTGACGGCTTCCGGGTTGGTTGGTGTTGGCCAGTTCCGAATTACTTCTGTCTTCTCAGGGTCAGGTGCTATTCCGTCGGCCGAAACTTGATGGCCCACGTAGATGACTCTTTCCTGGAAAAGATGACACTTTTTAGCGGCAAGTTTCAACCCAGCTTCTGACAGCCTCTGGAATACTTTCTTCAACCTCTCCAGGTGCTCCTCGTACGTGCGTGAAAAGATGATCAGGTCATCCAAGTAGATGAGGCACGTTTCATGTGTAGGTCTCCAAGAACGTTCTCCATGAGCCTCTGATAGGTAGCGGGAGAGTTACAGAGTCCGAACGGTAGGCGGTTATATTCATAGAAGCCCAACGGACCTACCGTGAACGCTGTTCTCTCTTTGTGCTCTTCTTCTATCTCTACTTGGTAATATCCTGACTTCATATCCAAGACGCTGTAGTACTGTGATCCTGCTAGACAGTCTAGGATTTCTTCCACTCTGGGTAAAGCATACGCATCTCGGATAGTCTTGCTGTTCAGCTGCCGGAAGTCAGTACACATACGGAGGGTCCATCTTTCCTCCGAGCAAGGACTATATTCGACGACCATGGACTGTGAGGGGTCGTATCACTCCACTTGCTAGTAGTTGCTGTAATGTGACCGTACTTTCCTCCAACAATCGACGGCGGAATCATCCGGTGCCTCTGTTTTGAAGGGTTGTTCGTCTTGGAGTTCTATGCGGTGTCGCACAGTAGACACAAACCCTACATCTTACCTCGTTCTTCGAAAAGATGCTTTCATTCTGCGCGACAGGTCTTGCACTTTCCTTCAACTGGTCGGCGGTGAGGGTGATCAGCATCGATGTCTATCTGACTCAGTAGTGTTTTCTCTTACATCTGCAGGCACGTCCTCTAACTCTGTGATCACAACTGGCTGCACTTCACATAACATGGCTCGTGGACTCACAGGACCACTGTATGAGTGGAGACGTTGGAGATAACTACCTCAATCTGTTCAGCCCGACTCGCTGGATAAGTGTAGCTGATCAACTGGGGGCTGAGGTCAAGGTTGGGGCTCAGCGTCTTATGTGCCTGGAGGATCGCACAGGTCTGGTGATAGGGGTGAGTGTTGTCGAGGTACCCTCTGATCGTCGTCTTGTTCATTCGGGTAGAAGAGTCACTCTGTTCCTCTCTGCTGATTCTCACCACAGCAATCCTGTTGCAGCTTCTGCCAGTTGCTTCTCCCTGTAGACAATGTTTCCCAATGCCAGTTGCCAGGCAGTGTGTTTGTTTAATCTGCCGATGAGCGTCTCTTACCCAACTGTTGGATGCACGCAGACCTTATCTTCCCTAAGAAGTTAGTTCCCACAGGACGGGCGTGTCGGCCGCTGTAGTTTGTCTCGGGCACCACCAGCAGTAAACAGGGGTGTGTCGTATGACGAAGGTCTGGAGCAGTGATGTCAGCCTTGATGTAGCCAAGATAAGGTAGAGGTTCACCATTAGCGCACTCAATCTTGAGCAACTGCTCTACTGGCATGAGATCCAGGTGGTTGCAGATGACGCTGGAAAGAATGCTTCATTGACGGTTGATACTGCTGATCCAGTGTCTATAATGCCGCTGTTTCAACACCCTCGATTTGTATCACAGCTTCATTCGGATGTCCCACAAGATCAGTTTCCTCCTCAATATGTTTCCCTGTGTGGGGCTGCTGATTGCGGATTTGGGACCGCCCCTTCTCCCAAGTCCGGTTCAAAAATGCTGTCCACGGCGAAGATGATCAGTTCGAATCCGGCATCCTCTGGCGATGTGGCCGTACTCACCACACCTGAAGCACCGAGGTCCTCGCGGGTCGCGTTCAGGGGTCTGCTGTTGTTGCGTCTGGCTCCCTCGGTTTCCGATTCCATCTCGGACGTCGTGATACTGTCGGTTCCGGTAGCGGCCTCTTCCCCCACTCTGCTATTCTGCTGACGCTGTTGGAGTGTCGGAATCCGGATCTGGGCGAACGTCTCTCTTTTCTAGCTCCGCCTTCATCTCTTGCAATGTTAACGTTTAGTTGCTTAAATTGCCGCTTTAATCTCCTCTATCTCCGTTTTCTGGGTAGGAGGCTTTCCTTGCGTGACGGGACTTACACGGTTTGGTGTCTCTTGGTTTTGGCGGGTGTTGCTGCTCAAGCCGGCGGAGGGCAACTCGTAGACCGTCGAACGTCTCGGACCTGTCATACTGGTACGGCTGAGACGTCCTTCAGTTCTTGTCGCAGTCCCGGTCCACAGAACCGTCCTTAGCATTACGTCAGCTGGTCTTTGGAGAGGAACGTTCTGCTGCCTGACGTTGTCTAACAGCATCTCCAGCCTACATCCCACTCGGCCACGGTCTCAGTCTCTTCCTGCTTCGCTCCATAAAAGGACGCCAGCACATCGGCCTCTGATTTTACCTGGCCGTATATGCTATCCATCTTGGCGACGATCTCCTGGATTGTGACATCAGTTCCCATACGAACTACCACATAGCCAGCTTTACCGTGCAGGGAAGCCCGTATGGCGTCCTTAATGTCTTTCTCCGTATGACCTTCCCGCTGCAGGCTGAGAAGTTGGTATCGCCACAGGCTGTAGGTCAGCATTTTCGCCCGTAAACTTGGTCAGACCATGGCTTTCGACCAAGATGTATGATAGGGGTCAGGTTTGCGGCAGTCAACCTCGCCAGAACTGCTTGTACCTCCAGCAGGTGCTGAAGCTGATGGTGGCGAATGCATGGGGTCGGGGGAGCTCATAGCTGTCGCAGTGGGTAGCACGCCAACACTGAATCTCCTGTCTAGGTGTCTCCTCCACAGACGGTGGTTGTCTCGGGACCAGTTGTCGGAAGTCACGTAGTCTACCATCCATCTCTCTAAATCCTCTTTGGTTGTAGCCTTGGGTCTGGCGCCAAGTAGGTGGAACATCTCCTGGAGGGGTGCTGTCTCCTCCGTCGTCTGTTCAGTTTTCATTTCAAGACTTCCACCCTCCGCGACACCACCTGTCTCTGTAGTACTCATGATGTGCACCAGCAATTACACACTACACCACGTAATGGAAACCCAAGACTCACTCCGGCACTATAGTATAGCCCACACTAGATATGTGTGTTTGAGTAGAGTGTAATGAATGTAACAGCGATGTGGCTGGGGGGGGGGGGGGGTATCTGTCAACAATCGTTAACTCAAATTAAATGTCTGCCCAAAGTTAGCAATAGTGTAATACATCTACATCCAGCAATAGGGTAATACTCAACTTACGTTTCCCCCCAGTGATGGCGGGCAACCACTCCTAGCACTTAATCCCCGAGTCAGTGACCAGTACAAGGTATAGGTTAATCATCCGCTAGGTCAGGTGTAAGAGATGACAGGTCTCCCCGATTTATCCCCTAAACTGACGTTCTCTCCCCTAACGATCAGCACCTCGTAGACCGTGAAGGACGGAACAATTTCAGCTGTTACCCTATATGCTGTAGCCACAGCGGGATATCGTGACGATTGCCTCAATCAGCAATGTGCTGTTATGAACAAACCTATCAAACGATGTAAAAGTGGTCTCTCACAGAGCAACACACCACAACAGCCGCAAGCAGAACGCAAAATAATGCTGCTTCAAGGTGAATTTGCAGAGAAATTAAAAGAAAAGAAATAACTCTCTCTTATTATGTGACCAACTCAATGTAAACGATTCAAACTAAATCTTGTCAAGCCACTACTTGGATGATGTTTGAACCTAAAACAAAAATCAGCAGTCAGTCTGAAGTTGCCTAAGCTTCAACACTAATTACTGGATTCTAATGGCTTCAGTAGTCACTTGTTTCCAAAAATTGTCAAAATTCTCACCGCCAAAAAGTCAGCTCAATAGAAGAAACTAGAATAACTTGCAGTAATATTAAACACAATAATTATGTACACTAAACAGACAAACAACTAAAAAAATTGACTCGAATCAGCTATGCACTCGGTCTTCAACAGTCTTCAAAATTATAACTCAGTCAGCGCTTCAGACAATTCTGCGGCAACTCACAAAAAGTTGTCAAGTCTGACGTTCAGGCCAAAATCAGAAACTGATAGTTCGCGGCCAAAGGTGAACATATTTCTAAAACACTGAAAGAAAACGTAACTGAACAAACGAAACAGGGACACACTAACAAACACGACGAACACGTTGACGAACACACTGTACGCACCTATGCCCGAATACTGATTATGAACAATGCAAGTTGTGTTTTTTTCGGGGGGGGGGGGGGGGGGAGCTTACTGTGGACGAGCCTCTGTCGTGTTGACTTGGTCCAGGATCGGGTCCGACGGAGTCAGGTCAAAGGTTGTGACTGTCAGTTGAAGTGAAGCTTACTCACTGTGAACGAGCCTCTGTCGAGCTGGATTGGTCCACGGCCAGCAACTCTGTAGTCGGGTCCAACGTCGGTAGTCAGGTCAAAGGCTGTGACTGTCAGCTGAAGCCTTTGAAAGTTCAGGTTTGGAGCGTTGCAGCAGCAGTGAAGGTACTTCGTACACTGTAGGGGGTGACAGCAACAACGTTGGTTCCACCCGGCGAAGGCTGAAGGGTACAAGCAGATGTCTGTCGCCTGCAGTGGACTTGGTGTTGACAGGTCCGGTTCCGCACGTACCAGTTGTGAACGAGGGTTGTCTGCACTGGCAGCACGGCTGCAAGATCCACCACCAGAACTTGGGTCCGGCGACGTTAGCTGCCGAGGCTGTCCTGATCACCACCTCCTCCCTCTTACTTGAAAACAGGAGTCAGCACTCTCAGGAAAAGAGTTCAGTTGTATGAAGGATGGTAGTCACTGGTCACTGGTCACTGGTCAGAGCCCCACATTGGGCGCCATTGTTACGGGGGTGTGTGTCAGGGGTATACATGTCGAACACCACACTACACCACCGGGGGTTCTCTCTGACCATGCAGTCTTTCGACCAGTGAAACGAGGCAGCGTGTTGCTTGGTACTGGCTCTTTATTGCGCTGTACAATTATGTCTCCGTACTGGGACACGTACGCATGTAGGTAGTAGGTACAGCTATACAGCTAGTTAGGTAGATAGTTATGTAGCGTGTAGCAGTAGTAGTACAGTACACCCTGAAACAGCAATAAAGCTAAAATTAGGACTATCAAAGAGAAATATTAACTACTAAGACAATATACGGTATTTCCTCACACTGAACAACCAACTGATTACAACTCTCCACCACTGATTACAACTCCCAACTGAACAAATACCATTTACAATTGTGGGAAAACAATGAAACCATACAAAAATAATCGTTACAAAAGAGTAGAAAAATATCCTGACAATTGCAACACTAGAGAATACAAAATATGCAGTCTGTACCTTATCAGTGTGATAAAGGTGCAATCTCAATCTCAGGCAACTCTGGACAGCATGTACTAGCAGGTTGACCGTCGGTGAAAAAGTGGCTGAATACACAGCTCATGGTACTGACAACAATAGGTGAACAAGGCTCATGCGCTTACTCACTAAAAACAGTTGCGGTTACTATTGCCTGCACACAAGGGCAGACAATACTACAAATACAAAAGGTATAAATACTATACAGGAAATTATAAATTATCTCTAAATACTAACAATTACTTTATTTGACAATATCATGATAATTATCAAATGAAGGATGTACATAAGTCACCTGAAAGTACTTTCCTTTTATTTGAAGTTTTACATGCAACAACGTCACAAAAATATTATGCAGTATGTAAATTACTACACCCTGTCAGAAAACAACTCTGCCTCTGGTTATGTGCAGCTTGGCTTCAGACTAACACTATTACGTACAACTCCTACATAAAATCCAGACCAAACCAACATAATAACAAAACGGTCTCGTGCTCTCTCTCTGTCTGTCTGTCTGTCTGTCTGTCTGTCTGTCTGTCTGTCTGTCTGTCCGTCTGTCTCTCTCTCTCTCTCGCGCGCGCGCACACACACACACACACTCTGCTGAAGATGACGTTCTGAGCACGTCAGTTGTTTGACAGTTCACGTTAATTCAAGATGGAAAACCCATATATGCGCTTTGCCCCCAAATTCTCAGACGTCTCCTCAGCGTCGTCTGTGAGCCTGTTAGTTTAACAATGTTTATCTGGTTCTTATCGACACGTTAGTTGTTTTACAAAGATGTCAACATGAAACGGGCCACGATGAAAAGAAATCAATAAAACAAAACATAACCACATGCACTAATAGGCCTTACTACGGCTGGGAAGTTTGATCATACAGACGACAGGCGCATGCAGCAGCCGATGGGTATAGTGCGCGCGAAACTTCAATTTGCAGTCTGATCATTGCACTTTTGAGGTCACTGCACTTTTTCAGCGAGCGGGAAGCTAATAAATATGTAACGCCAGATTAACACCTTGGTCGACATGTTGGCTCAGGGATACATTTACATAACACGTCATTCAGACTACGTAATTCGACACAAAAAAAGTCATGACCTCTTCTTTACTTTTGCTTTGTAGAGAGCATCTTGTCAGTGTAGAAAGGAGAGGTTGGGGGCATATTTCAAAGCTCAAATCTTACGGCAAGGGTCAGGAATGTAGCCTGCAAAACTCATTTGGCAACCATGCAGAAAAGGTCGTGTTTACTTCTGCTTTGTAGGCAGTACTTTCTTTTTAGGGAACAGAGGGTGCTGGGGGCACGTTTCAAATCTAATATTTTATGGCAAGGGTCAAGAATGTAGCCTAATAATATCATCTGGCAACCATGCAGAAAAGCTGGCCCTGAAAATGAATCAAGTATCTGGCCTACAAAATTTATTTGGCACTGAACCACGCAGGAAAGCTGGTCTTGTCCACCATCACATTACAAGTTACGCTTTGACCAGACCGCGCCTGTAGGTCACACAAGAAGTGATCAACGCGTAAGCACAGCTTGCAAAAAGGGGGTGTAACTCAAGGAATGGCCGTAAAAGACGAAAACAAAATAAGAAAGAAAGGGCACAAAAAGCATTGGGTGGGATGGCTGTTTCTGTACACAGCAGCGAATAACGGGACAGATACAGAACGACAGAAGATGGCTGCCAAGGTGAAAGGTATACGATAAAAAGCCCCCAAGCGCGTTGTGACTGCACCTGTGCTTCAGCTCTTTCCCGTCACCACAAGGGACACGTCTCACTCTATTTTCCGAGCTGGCTGTTTGGGAGACATAGTTTCTTTTCCTGCTGGAGTTATGTCCGAGGCTCGCCAGCTGAGGCGATCAGGACAGTAAATGGAGTGAACTGTATTACAGAGAAGTCGTTTTATGTGTCCCCTTTAGCCGAACTTTTTCAGCGTGTTTTGAACTTTTCAACATTCTGTAACACAGTGAATCCATCTTGTTGTTCAGTGAAAAGGTGAGCACCATATATTAAATATTACATCTGCACTACTACACTGCCTTTGTTCTCAGAAACGGAAAGAACAGTACGCATTCAGTGTATGTGTGAATACTACCGAAGACCAGTCTTTGATACTATGTGGAAAATTCAAGTAAAACAAAGTATGTTATCAGGTGTTTTCTTTAGGTGCATGTACAAAGTTGACCGATGAGGTTTTTCAGTCTAAATACTCCAGGGCGGACGGACAAAAGTCTCCCGGCCTAATTGTGTATTTATCTTGGTGATACGTAGAGTTCTTAATGCAATACACCGACGTCTACAGCAAGTTTTAGCACGTTTCGAGGAACGTTTGATTGCGTAAGAGCGTATCATTGCTTAAGGGGGCTTGGACAGAAGTCGCGCGGGAAAAGAAACCCTGCTGGCTGGGAGAAGGTTGACAGTGTCACTGATTTTCACGTACAGCATACCTGGCTGGAAAAAGAGCGACAAGACACTAACGGAGACGTTTGCAGTGTTGCTCCACCAGGCAGAAGACATGCGAATCCATGGCCCATGTAAAATGTCACCTTTCTGAATAAGTGGTGTGAAAGTGTGATGACCACGTGAGCAGATTGTAAATAACATCCTGAAGTCTGAAGCTGAACTTTGACCTGTTGCCTGTTTTAGCTTATCTTGGAGCGCAGAACAGTCGTTGAAATGCGCCCACATAACTTTAGGAATTTAGTCTTCCTGAAGACGGTGTGAAATTATTGTAAACGCTTGCAAGTCCACCCAAGTGTCCCGTTGTATTTTATTAGACCATTGGTGCCATAATCATGATTTTAGGTAGTTTGTTTTGACGACACCTCTACGCGGTTAAAACAAAACAAAACAAAACAAAAAACCCTGTAACTGGAATTGCAGAACGACATGGGTGGTGTTAATGTGGGATTATACAAATGGCTTCCATTGGAGGAGGGGGGGGGGGAGAGGTACTTTTTAAAGAATCAACGAGGTGGTGTAGAGCTGATGGTTTGTGTGGTTCCATTCAGACAATAAAAACAACAGACAGACAACCAATCACACAGACGTGCAAAAACAACAACAAAATGGACACATCACTGACATAATTACATTAAATCCGGCATCTGCGCACACACAAACCAACACGTGAAACCCAAGAAGTCATGTAACAAGGAAATGTTTGTTTTGTATAACTCTACTGCCAGTACTGTTAACGACGGTGTACGTAAGGTATATTCAGTGACGTTGGTTGGTTGCTGTCCTGCCTCGGTCCATAAGCCGTCACGTCTTGTGTTTGTTGTCTCTTCCTTGTTTCCATCAACTTTCGCGCCCAGCAGCACGACAGGGAGAATGTGTTACATAGTTTGTACGTCCTCTGACACGTAAAGGTTGGGCGCGGTGTGGTACTGCTTCTTTGTCACATCTAGTATTGTCCATTTCCAGCTGCAACTGCATAGAGCGGCCCGTGTCACGTTGGACACACTGGTTCTCACTTGAACACCGAAGTTAAGCACCGCTGGTCCCGGTTAGTACTTGGATGGGTGACCGTCTAGGTATAGGTCGGGTGCTGCTAGGTGTGAGATTTCTCCTCTCACTAAATCGGGTCAAAATCATGTGCAGACTCGCTTTCGGTGCCTGTTTCGGCCCGTGTACACACGCATGCACGTACCATCAAGTGTGCACGATACAGATCCCGATGCCATCGTTCGAAAAAGAGGAGGCCGAAAAGGCCGGTGGGTTACACAAACACACGCATGCAGGAAAGGAAAAAAAAAAAATGGGTGGCGCCGGTTCATGGCGACGCGCTTCCCCAGGGGGAAGCAGCCCGCATTTCCCCTATTACGGTAGTGGGACGAAGAATTCCAATCCAATCCACTCCAATCCAATAGTACGGCCCCGTGTTGAATTCTTCACTCAGCCACGTATCAGGAACACCCAAGACAATAGTGCACATTCGACACACCAACGAAATAGGTTTCGTTTTGTTTTCGGTCACGAATTGCGCCTGTAAACATCATTCCTTTCTCCCGCCTTTTAGGTGAATTACAGAAAGCAGAACTGAAGCTAACGCTACGCTGTTTTCCAACTGATCATGATGGCAGATTCTCAGTGTCTTGATCATGCATGCACTCTTAATTTACCTCGATACCACATTCTCTGTTCCAGCTGTTAAACAAACTTTCTTTACACGTATACGAAGTTTGCATGCGAAAGGTTCTGCAGCCACTCAGGGGGAAGGTCGCACTGTGAAAGCTTCGCTCTAATCTGCCATACTGACCGCACGGCACAGTCTGTAGTCGTTGACAGTGCGTGATATGTTCAAAGAAAAAAGAAAAAAAAGGCATGGCAAGTACCGAAGAACCGTTGCCGCAAAAACTGGCCGCTGTCGTATAGTTTTACTGACAGGACAGATCGCATAATAATGTAGCTCTTCGTGTTGCCAAAACTGGTGCAGCGTACTTTGGCGCGAGCGATCCCGTACGCGAACAACCTCTTACGAGCCGTGACCGTGCTGACCATTGCATCGGGTGTACCGGCACACGCGGGATGTACTCCCCAGCGTGGAGTGACCCGGGGCTTAGCAGCGTGAGGCAAGAAGTACCCTGGGTAGAGGTAGCTTGAGGCTGGAAGTGCCCCGAGCCAATACAGTGCGAGTTCGAGCCGGGGACTGAGTAGCCTACATCTGGCTAATTACACCGATGTATGTGCATTTCAAAATCTCGTATGAGCCGTGACCGTGCCGACCGTCGTATCGTTACTGGTTCCAGGAAGTTGTCAGCCTCCACCGCTGTGACATGTTTCAGCAGCTCGTATACAGAATTCGCATGTCGCCAGCGACATGGTATAGTCGTTGTACTCAGTCTGTCGCCAAACCTTTATGACAGTCGACTATTTCAGCAGTGGTAACGGTGTCTGGGAATAAATAACACTGGACATTGCCGCAGCCAGGAGAAAATGAAGCATGTTCTGCCCCTTAGTATGAATTCCTGACTGAACAGACGACTGCCGGCTGTCATCAGTGTCAGCCGTGTTGCGACATCAAAGCAGGCGAGCGGAATTTGCAGGTGTGCGGGGGTCAAAAGAAAGTATTAATTTCGGAAAATACCTGGCTCCACATGTAGAAGTCGGGGTTAGGGATTTTAGCCCCGGGTTAGAGTCTAACCTCGAACTAAACCTAGAGGTTAAATTTTTTTTTTTTTTTTAAATCAGGAAGCGGGTTTATTCCAGCAAAATGCCTAAGCCGTTATAGAAGGGTTTATTTCTTCCTTTCTTCGCCTCCTTTTTTTAAAATATATATATATATATTTTTTTTTTTTGGGGGGGGGGGGGGGGGGGGGTTCTTTTGTGCTAGTCTGGGTTAGGCCCCTAGCCGTGGGTTAAATTAACCTTGACTTTTACATTCGGGCCCTGACATTTTTAAGATTGGCTCGCATGCTCGGCTGTAAGTCGACGAACGGGACAGTAGGTTTTGCAATACGCGGTGATTGTTATACAGTAGTTCTTGGATTTTCATACACATTAAACCAGTTAGATACCTTTTGTTTTCTTTTACAATGGTGTGAGCACACACTTAAGCAGTCGGCATAATAGTGTGTTGTGAAAGTTTCCTTGCAAAATGCCGTTTATTATAGCTGAGCAAATTCCGTTGTCGTATCCTAGACTAGCATGTTGATGTCGTTTTTGGCGATCTACTGACAAACCGAACTTCTTAGTGAAATTTTCAATGTTAAGTCTTCTCTCCACCCCACCCCCCCTCTCTCTCTCTGTCTTCCCAACACACACACACACACACACACACACACACACACACACACACACACACACACACACACACACACACTGAAGATTTGCGGTTTTGTGGTCTTCGTGGTTTCTGGCCGGATACCGTGTGTTCTACGTCAATAACGTGGCTGTGGGGATGCGGAAACAATGTAGTTGCAGCTAAGGTAATTCGTCACTGTGGACACATTTATGATAAACAAGCTGTTCGCTTGATTGGCGCATACATCATTTGCTTTTTGGCCTAACCAGCGTGGTAGCGAGTTCTTCCTCTCTCGGTCTCTGTCTGTCTGTCTCTCCCACCAAAAAGAAACTGCCACAAAATGTAGAAGACAAATGTGGTTTTATGTTTTCAAAAATTTATTTGACATTTTGACATGGACTTGATTCTAATCCCCCCCTCACCCCTCACCTGCCAATGCTCGCCCCTCCTTGGGCCCCACTGACACCACCCCCATCCCCCACCCCCCGTCCACGTGTCTCCTCTCAGGGAGGGCGTGTGTGACGTACGTTTTCAGTGTTCACTGTCGCATTTTGCAGGTGTTGACAACATTGTCACCATCTCACCAGCGGAACTCGTAAGAAATAAAGTGTCCATTTTATGATTACTGACACTGTGAATATGTACTGAATATGAATACGTCTGGTTATTCCGCACGTACGTAATTGTCGCAAGCTTGGCTTATTCAAAACACGTTCAGCCCAGACTAGTTTTAGCAGGCCAGATACTGACGGAAAAGAGACGCACGGGAATGTCTCACACACTACTGTTAGTAATAATAGTTACACTAGTGATGCATTTGCCTGCTACAATCACACCTGTTTGAGACAACCAACATCTCTCCTTTACCCCCCCCCCCCCCCAAAGAAAATAAGGACAAAGTGGCCTACTTACACAGTGTCGCTTTTGTTTCGAAGCAGAAGATTAATTGACTTCTTTCTGCTTTAATTACTTCCCCTCGACAAGAGTGTTTGGGGAAAATTGACTTGGAAATGGTGACACCCCTTATGCAGGTGACTGCCTAGACAAGATTTGTCCGTACCCCCAACCGTATTAATTTATTTGTGTTGTTTTGTCGTCGTTGCACATCTTCCACTCTCCCCCCCCCCTCCCGAACACGTGGACGATTTGTGAGTGTTGTCGAGTCAGGTGCACGCACAACCTGTTTACACTACGGCGGGCATTCAAGATTGCAGGGTGTTTTTCCAGTGCTACTGTGTTTCAAATATTTTGACGATTCCTATTACACTCTGCTCAAAAGGCACACGCCCTTTAGTATAGCAGTAAGGTACTAGCTAATGTTTTAAACGACGTTTTCCTGTTTATGAAGGGTGACAATCTTTCACACCGACAAACCGAGACCCAAGGAGCCTTTCCGGTAATATGCAATTTGCGGGGTAGGGGGGACCCACGGTGCCGCTGTGGAATAGATTTCGGTTTGCTGGTGTGGAAGGAAGGGACCGTGTATGAATCAGAAACGGGCTGAAAACGTTATAACGATGTGAAAACGTGCGCATGGTCACCGGCGGGAAAAAGCGCCGCCATCTTGATTTAACCCCGTGACGTTGGCTGATGAACGGGCAGGATGCCCTAGAGAGAGGTGTCGGCCTTGCCCAGGCTCTGACAGAGACGTATCGCTGGTGCAACGCTACAAAACAATCTGACCATTGAAGCGTGACCGCCAGGAGATTAATCAAAGCCTGACTCATCGCACGGCCCAGAACTTGACACACAAACGAACTGGGTCGTGACGCAAATTGAACGCGAACAGGACATCGGGGATCCTGTTGTGAAGATCCACTTCATGGCCGTCCACATATCAGCTCTTGTTTCACATGATCCGCTTTGCTAAAAGGCAAGATGACATAACGTGGTTTTTCGACGCACAGGTCATCTGGGGGTATTTTGGATTCATATGTCAGCCTGCTAAATTGTTTAATGCTGATACGATTACTTTGGACACGCAGACATGTTTTCAGTTGGAGGACGAAGATCCTGGTTTGGGTAATACTCCAGATCCGTGAACATCTCACTTTATAAACACAAACAGACTTTAAAGCACTCTTACCTGTTTTTATATTCCGGACCTACAGATCTGCTGCATTCCTCCAAGGGAAGTATGGACAGCCGAGTTTGTTGAGCTTTGGACTTTCGATGCTCGGAACGTGAATTCGAATCCCGGATGCGAGTCTAGACTTTTCCCGTAGCCCCATCTTGGCCCCATTCTTATGTTATGAAAAAGGACGTTAACTAAGCAATCAGCGAATCTGATGACCCCATCTTACCTCAGTTTTTGGGTTTTGTTGTTGTTGTTGTTGTTGTTATTGTTTTGTTTTTTTGATGCAATTACACAGATTTCACCTTCGACACAACCTTTAAAATGGAATTGTGGCATTCTCATTACCACCTAAGACAGCAATGCTGAATGCACACTCAAAACCTGAGCCATGCCTGTACACAGTCTCCATGTCGGTAAATCTGAAGTGCACTGTGCATGCCGCCTTTGTCTGTCGGCGACATGTCTCGAGGGCACGCAAGAGCACTGACAGGGCACTGATGACGTAGATTTGGGGGGCCGTCAACAACGACCATCATTGTAGCGTTGCTAGGAAGGACCATAAACAAGAACTGAGTCTTGAGGCACAGTAACTGGCTGAGACGTTCACGTACGTATTGCAAAACCTGGCCGGGTTGTTACTAGGTTTTCATATTCGCCAAGTCAAGAAGAAGTTTGCGACTAAAATGTACTTGCTGTAACACAAGAGGAGATGCACCATACGGGGAGCCGGGATAGACGAGCCGGCAGAGCGTTGGATATTGAATACTCGTGTCGAGAGTTCGAATCCCAGCCGGGAGCCAGACCATTTGTTACTTTTCGGTCGTTGTCCCCTCTTTGATATACACATACCCCTTACTTGACGGAATAACTCAAAACCAACCAACCAGCCTGTATACACGTGGGCACAGGATAAGCAGAGTGGTGGAGCAGTGGATTCACAATGTTCGGGTCGTGAGTTCGAATCCCAGCTGAAAGCCGAAACATTGCTGGCTTTTTTGTTGTTGTTCTGTCATTTATACCTTCCCTTACCTGGTGGAAAAGTGTGCCAAACAACCTACCAGCCACTGGCAACCAGACATCCAACGTCCTGTAGACGAGGATTCGTGTTGAAAGAAGTAGTAGACCGTTGGACCATCGATGCCAGGGTCGTGAGTTCGATTCACGGCTGACAGCCAAACAAATAGTGCTGTTTGTTGCGTCGTTGTCTCTGATATCACCCTTTCCTGGTGGAAAGAACGTTAAACCCACCAACCAACCAACCAGTTAACCTGTGATACTGTATAGGCGAGCTGGGAGAGCGCTGGGCTGTCTTTGCTCGCCTCGTGAGTTCGAATCCCGGCTGAAGACACCCCCCCCCCCAAAAAAAAAAAAAAGTGCAGGTTGTTCCTCAATTCACAGGTCTTTGGCATCAACCAACGTCTTGTACACGGGACTAATAAACGAGATGGTAGGACTGGCATTGGATTTCCAGTGCTGGGGTAAAGTTTGATTATCGGGCCGAGAGTCAACATATTTTTGGATGATCGAAATTCCCTAGCTGCCACGTCTTTCATATTACTTGGTGTAAAAGGACCAACTGACCACCCAACCCACCAATCAACCAGCAAACAAACTCCTGCACCACCAAAGCGAAGTGCGTGTGTTTCAACGCACTCTCCCACGGCCACAACGTGACTAATGGCATTAGAAGACTTACCGGACCTGCTCGTTTCAACATACACTCAAGCGCTGTAGCGACACTGTTGAACACCCCGTGTCTTGGCGGTTCTCATAACTTTTGCCACGTCACTAGCAGCACGTGATAGTGAAGCACTCAGTAATAAATGGTCACTTGCACAATTATGCAAAGCGCCTGGCCTGGATAAGTAGGCTGATATGGTTAAAACTGAAATTTTAGATTTTAAATGGCACAGATGTACGGATGTGTGTGTTTGTATTTAATGTGTAAGGTTTCGATTTGAGACTGTCATGATTGGGGAGCGGGAGGGGGGAAGGGGGGCGGGGAGGCGCGAAATAGCCGAACTGGTAGAGCATTTGACGAAATTGACGGTCGATGCTCGGGTCGTGAGTTCGAATCCCGGGTGCCAGCGAGTACACAAAAGTGCTGTCGAGCACGCGGTGACAAATGGTAATTTGTCCAATTATGCAACCACCTGGCTTGGATAAGAAGTGAACCCACGTTAACGTCAAGCGATATTGCCATAACATGGTTGAAACAGGCAAACTGGAGTTTTTATGGCACCACTGCCTATTGTAGGACTGTGTGTTTTTGTAGACTGTATACGATTTCAACACTCATAATATTAGTATTTTGAGACTGTCACCGTCAGTTTGTCATTAAGAGGGTACGGGGTGTTACACGTCAGAAGAACTGCCCGGCACGAATGACTACGGGGCACTTCCAGCCTTAAGCGTCATTGATCCAGGGCACTTTACGCCTACGTTAAAGCGCCCCGTATCTGCAGCTTGATGCAGCTCTCAGCTGTAAGTGCCCCGGAGTAATTGCAAGGCGTTTGTGCTGGCTTTTTCCTCGTTGCCCCGTCTTTGATGTCACCGTCAGATTGTACTGAGAAGAGACCGTTAATCCCTTAAACAGCCGACCAATCGTCTGACCATGATGGTCTACGCTGAACGCCTTGTCTTCGATTTTATGAAAGAATGGTCACTTAAGTGGTGACAGACTGACAAGACCCAGTCAGCACCGTGACATTCTGCCAACGAGATCTTGACAATGGCATGTTCGTCACGTCTTGCTCTCTTGGTAATGCCGGCCACGTCTAACACACTAGTTAGATGAGCGTGCCAAATCCCCGACCCCCTAAGGGTCACACACTGCCCCTGGGGTCGGGGGCGTCCCCTTGAGACGGTTTGCTGCTAGTCGGTGCAGTTTTCGTCTCTGGCGCACGGTGACAGTTTGTATCCTTGTACGTATTCACACGTCTCCGGTGTTCCTTGTAAAACGTCTTGAGAAGGTAAAATGCTGTGATGTGGACAAGTGTAAAGCAAAGGTAAATATGGTCTCTCTAAGTTTAAATTCTGCAGCGACAGAGTGGAAGTATTTGTAGATCTCTACAATGTAAATCCAATGTTGTGAGTAGGGGATATGTAACCGTAGCGGTGGACAGACGACAAACATATTAATTATGCTAAACAGAAAAAGAGGTGGATGGGCGGATGCTTTGAAGCTGGTCGTCTGTCCACCGGTACGGTGATGTCAGACAGACCGGTGTGGGTGGGTGGGTGTTTGGGAGTTTATCGTCCTTTTCCACCACGGTGATATCACAGACGGGGCAACGAGAAAAATACCAGCACAAATATTTGGCCCCAGCCGGGATCAGACAGACGGGGGTAACCGGAAAAATATGCCTTTACAAAGTTTGGTGTGTGTGTGTGTGTGTGTGTGTGTGTGTGTGTGTGTGTGTGTGTGTGTGTGTGTGTGTGTATAGAGAGAGAGGCTGGGGGAAGCAGGGTTACCACTATTTAGCACTTTAACCACATGGCTAGGCCAGTCCAAATGCACGATACATACCAGAACAAGGAAGAAAATGCAACAAAACGGATTTGCCTTCACTTTCCATGGACAGGCTGTGGAAAGTATGAATGGCTTTTCTTCCACAGTTGACATGATACGCGGCACGGGATTACGCCCTCGCTATATTTGTCTTCAGTCGTGTATTTCAGTGCACGTGCACAGCAATGCATCTAAACTAAAATAGTGTTTTCCGTATTACCCCTCCACAACAGACTTGAAACAAAATGAGAACATTCTGTATAATATGCTGCTACTGCAATTTTGCTGGGCTCTCTGTGTGTGTGTGTGTGTGTGTGTTTGTCTCTTATAGGTAAACCGCTCATTCATCATACCAGTTTTGTGTGTATTTGACGTGGATTTCGGCATTCACCACGATGAAAAAATAAAAACAAAAACAAAAGCAAAAAAACCCAAACAAAAACAACTTAAAGCAAGTCACGAGGAGAGAGACAACTTAGGAATTAGCATAGATTTCTTCTTTGTCTTTGTCGTACAAGGATGGTATCCTAGATGAGTTGTGACTCAGCGGTTATTTGTGGCTGAGCCGGACACTGTAGGTGCGACGGGTAAAAATTGTTTGTCGTATGGTATAGAGTGCTTACCAAATACCGGTTGTTGTTTTTTTCAGATGACGGTAGATATACGCAGAAGGCAATGTTCAGTACCAAAGACCACCAAAAATGGTTATCAAACAGAAACAAGACTTATGAAGCCACGGTACCTAGTTTGTGGTTACCTAAATCCGTGACTCAGACTCATTGTTTCGGACCCGCCCCGAGGTCAGACTGAGGCACGCGACACTTTACAGGGAAGACTGACCTGTCAACCGGTGGTCTGACAGCTACCTTGACACGTGATGTCCTGGTCAACCGACGGTTACAAGGTCTGTCTCGCACGCTGTACAACGGTTAATGATTCGGCATGGGTTGAAGGTCCCCAGAAGGAACTCTTTCTCTTGGACTGACTCTGATCTTCAGGTAGACTGCCTCGGCTGTACCCTGAAAGACGATAGCGACAGAAATAGGCTATGTGTAGACCGAACATTGTAATCATGTCTGCTCTGATTTATCATTGATACCAGCACCCCTAGCGACGTGGAAGGCGAAAGCTGGCATGCATATAATCTTCGATAAAAAACAAAACTTGAACTCGGGAGGGTGTGGGTGTTTGGAGGTTTAACTCTTTCGGGACTGAGCCCGACAACCCCCCTGCCCTCTGTACGATAAGACTGGTTAGAAAGAACAGGCCACTGCACGCCAGTAGGAGCCACTTCAAGCCACTATTACGCAAGGCGTGGGCCTTCCCGCTAGACGCGAGACTGCTGCAGACTGCGTAACAGTGGCTTCGAGTGGCTTCTGGTGATCTGAACATTTCAAGTAAACATGCGATTTTCGCATGGTCGTTTACGACTTTCGTCCACCGGCGGTAGCCCTCATTGTTTCCAACCACAACGCACGTCAGGTACTTCGTCCAAGATCACACTGTGTCTAATATTCTGCGAGAAAACCCAGCCAACACTGAGCTGCAGTCGGTCTAGTATCCTAGCCCTAAAGCCTCAGTCCTTTCCTTACCTAACCCTGAATCTCGGGCAGTCTAAACACAACAGTGCCGATGACAAAGTCTCACGGGTGGTGGGAAACAAAGTACACTGGGTACTTTGTGCCATGAACGGTAAGATTAACTCAACTCTTTGACGACGGAGCGCAATTTCTGACACACGATTTCCTATAGGAAATCGTGTGTCAGAAATTGCGCTCCGTCGTCAAAGAGTTAAAGGGTACGGCAAGTCAAGAGCACTACTGGGTTTAAATGACAGATATTGAGGTCCTAAGCTGTTAGACAGCAAAAGTTTTCGTGAACAAAGTACCATTTACTCAAAAATGCGCCGAAAACACCCTCTGCTTTCGGTTCCTGGGCTGCGCCATGTTGCCGCACTCTTTCGGGAAAGGTGCTGACGGTGCTGAGACGGGAAAGGTGCTGACGGTGACGTCACTCCACCACCACTGTCGGCAGTGCCAGCTTTGAGCGGGTTGTTCCAGAGTATTATTTTGTGTTCGAGATGCCACAGTGCAAAGCGTTTGGTTGTTTCAACAAACAGGCCATGTGTAAGAATGCAGATGGAAGCCACAAAAGCTTTTATAAATTTCCGAATCTAAACAAATCAAAGGAAAAACGGAGGTTATGTGCGAAATGGTTGGAGACCTTGAAAAACGATCGCTTGTCAGGCCCGCCGAGTGCAGGAATACGCCTGGAACAATCGAGACTGACCACGTTTGTGGAGATCACTTTACCCCGGATTGTTTCATTGGCGCTTTTTGCGAACGATGTTGCTGCTTCTCTTGTCAAACACGCATCAATCGGCTCTTCCCCATCGTCCCCACTGTTTTCTGCCCGACCCCTTACTGAGCTCTTCCTCAGAATATTCTGGCTCGAAATTATAAAGAACTATCCCCAAATCCATTCTAGCTTTCAGGAAATAAGCAAAGTGTGTATACTGACGAGCCAGAAATAGCACGCCTAAAACGTGTATCAGGCACACCTGCACGCACAGAGAGTGTGCCAGCTTAGTGTGGTCTGCTGCTGAGTGGTGCAGTGACGTCACTGCTAGGATCAACATGGCAGCCTCCATGGCATCGCATTTCGGCTGCCGTTTGGTGTGATAAATGCTGAATGGTGTATTCATGTTCAAATCTTTTGGGCTGCAGCCGTCTAGGACATCACTATCTATCCCCTAAACCCAACATTGCACTCGACTTGCCTTACCCTTTAAATGTACATCAGATCCAGGTACATTGCCCCCAAATACTACGACAACGTTAATTATCAACTGTATGGAGTACATGAAACTCCGCCTGCTCATTATGCAGCAGAAGATGAAAGAGGTGACAGGCATGTGTCGCTAGGCGGCCGTGACCCTGACTTTTCTACTTAACCTTCTGTGCACAGACTGTACTTCTTATGGGACCCTCCAGTTCTCGGGTCGGTGTCCGTGTCTACATACTGTTTGCACTTTGCCTGAACTTCAGCGTGCTAGACAAAAAACAAAACAACAACAACAACACACACACACAAACCCCAGAACCCCCCCCCCCCACACACACACACAAAAGAACCCCCCCCCCCCCCCCGAAAAACAAAACTACAACAACAGCAACAAAAATAGCTCAATGCACAGATGATATAGGTACACACAATGTAACCGCTGGCGGAGCCTCTGTTTACATAAACCTAAAAAAATGCTTGCCTGCTTGCTTCGCTACTGGCGGACTGAAAGACTGACTGGTTTGCTGACTGACTGATTCATTACTGGCTAACTGATTGACTGATTCATTTGATCAGACTGTTTCTGGTCGACATGAGTTCTGTTGGCCACAAAAAAAAGAAAAGAGAGAAAAACCTCATCTCTTGCGGCAGAAAAAAAAAAGAAAAGAAAAAAGGAGAAGAAAAAACTCATCCCTTGCGGCAGCACTGACACCATATAACAGAACAGCAGCACGGCATGAACCTGTTGTCTTGGTGCTGTTCGCATCCGGGAATCTGTCACCTTTCTCGTGACCTTGTCAGCTGACTTTGGCGTCGGGAACATGCTGTAAATCCGGGTGACGAACGGGCCCGCCTGTCTCTTTTCGCCGGCCCGGGCCGGCGTAGCCTGACAAACAGAAGACTGAGGTTTACCGTTACGAAACTGATTAGCCAGAAAGGTCGACTTATTCATTCTCTATGGATAAAACTGTAATTCGTCTCTGTGATATGTGGTCAGCCCTGTCCTGCTTGAAAACACCCTCCTGCCCCCCCCCCCCCCCCGCACCCCCGACACCGGGCGGCGTTACCATACTTTTGTCCAGGAAATAGTAGAGAGTAAGACTATGATGTCTTAGTATGACTATGGTGCTTTCTTCCTCAGCAAAGTCTCCCGCGGGTCGTGAGCTACAACTTTCTACTGGCTTTTTCAGTTCTCGTTGTCGCCTCGTCTTTGACACCCCCTCACGTGACGGAAAAGGACATTATACCTCCAACCTAAGTTTAACCTCTGCTTACCAGAGACCGCCTGTAGTGCATTTGGTAATTCAGTCGCCAAAGCTTTTCGGGATGTTTTTTGTTGTTGTTTTTGTTTGTTCTGCTGTTGTTGTTGTTGGCGTGTGTGTGTGTGTGTGTGTGTGTGTGTGTGTGTGTGTGTGTGTGTGTGTGTGTTTCGGGGGTGGGTGGATGGGTGGTAAAAGTGTGATTTTGTGCATAGTTACTGCAAACAGATGTTGGAAAACTTGTGACCTAAACATTTTATCAACCGTGGATATGATTCTGATGTGAATAGCCGACGACTTCGGCATAAGGGTTAATTCTGGCGAAAATATAGGGGGTGGGAAAAAAATTTAAGTACATTGAAATGAGCCTAAAATACACCTCCCGAGTTATTGAACAAGATCACATTTGACATCATTTCACTTGAGGTATCAAGTGACAAAGATGTCAACTGTAATCTTGTTCAATAACTGATGTATACTCCTAGAACTTTCATTTGGATGGTTTCATTTACGCCAAGAAGACTGAAACGGAAAGACACAGAACACTGAGTGTAACTATAAAATGTATTAGGTCGCAACTTCCTGTGTAACCTTTTTCTCTGCAATCGGGTCTACAAAAAGTAACAACAACAAAAAAAAATTGCTCAACAAAAAGTTATTGTCGAAAAGCGTTACCAAATGCATTATCAGTATTACTACAGCATGTTATGGCCACTGAGTCTGAAATCTTGACGGAGGGTTTTTTTTTTTTTTTGGGGGGGGGGGGGGGGTCATTACTGTTGCTTTTTACACTATGGACGGCCGAAGACTTTTCACATTCAAACAACTGTATACTCAGAAAGAATGTAAAATCGCAGTTAAGAGTTCCCCCGAGCATGTCCAACCAGACAATGCCAACGCTGTTTTATGAGCAGGAAGCAAGCAGAGCACATTCGTCAAAGATGGCAGCCCGAAGGGGTCCATGGGAAAAAAATGATAAATGCGCATGCCCAATGGGCGGGGCTACTGTCCCGTCAGTACTTGCGACACATAAAGTAGCACACGTGGTTGCGTACCATGTGGTAGACTTGACATGTCTTGTTTTCGTATGACCCTCTTGTGCCCCGTTTAGGTAACTAAGGGGATTTATGCAAATGCTTACGAAACTCAAAACTTACGAAAAGGGCATTCTAACAGGCGTAGATGCGTGATTCAGCGAGATTCGCGTCCTTGACATTGACATTGAAACTGACTACCCATCAGTGACGCTGCATCAATCATTCTACGATTGTATAGAGTGCCTTGATTATTTGTGGTTCTTCGCCACCATTGGTATACCCACTGCTTGACAGGTCTGCCGGCGACAAGGCCGTCCCTTATTTGGCACACAGTAAAGACCGTTGTCTTGATGATGATGATGATGATGACGACGATGATGACCTGTGTGATGATGATGGAGACTTGATAAGGCTCACGGAGGAGCCACCTGGCTTCCGAACCCTCGTCATATCATGTTATGCCAAACTGAAGACTCAGTGAGTGTCCTTAAGAGTAAGAGGGAGGCCGTCTTGTATTGGGTTGGTGGAGTGTGTTGTGGTGCGCGTTATCATAATGCTTCTACGTTCCTACACTTTGTATGGGGGAACCGGGACAGCCGACTGCCGGGTAGAGCGTTGGACTTTCAATGCTCGGCCAGTCATTCGAATTCCAGTGGGGGCCAGATATTTGTGCTGGCCTTTCTCTCGCTGTCCCGTCTAAGTTTGACGTCACCCACATTTAGTGGAAAAGGACGTTAAATCCTCAGACACCCACCGACCTTTGTTGTATGTATGCATTGTCTAACGTGCCGCACTGGACTGTGTACCGCTGTCACAATGTTCTCTGAACTGATCTAGTTGACTCAGCGTCAACGGAAAACTAATAACTAATCACAGCTCAAAAGAGACACTTGCACCTGACGTGACTAGTGAAACACGTGTCCTGCTTTCAACAGGTCCAGAACAATTCTGTGTCAGGAAGCGGACATGTGCATGATGAGGCCAAAAAGCATTTTTGAAATGAGTGTCCATAAACTGAATCCAGTTGGTGTGGTGCTGTTTAAAAAAAAAAAAGGGAAAAAAAAGGTCCACTCTGACATACACATATGCTACGCTCCTGACCCTGACACCACCTCACTGAAAGTGATTGGTGTGAACATGACTTGCACTGACGTCATAAAGACAATACGTGAGTAAGTTATTATGTCATGTCGCGTGAGGATAACTGTATACTAGTACACTGATGTGACAAAGTTCAAGCATGTGACTGGAACGGACAGGACCCGGATGTCACGCCGGCAGGCTTCACGTCAGTGACAATGCGCCCCTGTCATCAGCTTCCACGAAAGCAATAACGATGGTCAACACATTGTATCCTCAAGCTTTAATTTCTTGTTATTGTTTTCTTTTCATCGGGTTGTTTATCCGACATGCGCGTGGTATTCCCGATACGCGGCCCTATCCGGGCTGTTTCTGCGTGTCAGTGTCACTGAAGTTTGGCATGTCGACCGGGTCACGTCAGTCGTTTGCCGGTTAAGGGTGGAGAAATTCCAGATGACACACAGACACACAGCAAACTGGCGCATATATCGTCTCTCTCTCTTTCTCTCTCACACACACACACACACACCGTGGCATTGGGCAAAGAGAGAGATTGGACGTACTGAAATCTGTTTTCAAAGATCCGCGTATGCAGTCTGTTTCCAAGGTAACTAATTATTGCAGCTTTACTGACTGCAGCAATACATGCACCACTGTCAAATACAGCCAAATCTATGCGTTTAGGTCTACTCGTTCTTCAGTGTTGGGCTACTCGAGACGTGCAACTGTACGTACCTTTCTGACCCAAACTGGACCACGCCTGGACTCAGTTTTTCGGCCGACCGACCTTTTTGTTTTACTGACGCGCTGTACGTACGTGTTCATTGAGAGACGGTCGGTATGCGAATGCACGTTGACGAACCGAGGCTACTGAAGACTGACATAGTTTTGCGGTCTCGTGGATTACCTTTGACTGGGACATCAAAGACTCTTTACTTGCCCTAAAAACTGACCTAAAGTTGGTCGGGTTACCCTACTACAGGATTGCGGATGTAAGAAGGAAGCGCACTGGCATCTCGGCCGGAGTCATTCCGGCATTGATTTGCTGAACGTACTGTGACAGGCTGACGGTCTGCTTCATTTACAGTTATTGCCCCTGTTAACGCAATCTCAACTGGCTGCACTGGGGGAAAAAAAGAAGTTAGCAAGCCCACATTAATGCCTCATGGCAGTGTTAAAAAAACAAACAAAAAAAACCCCAATGAAAACGCATCAGTGGAATGTACCGATTACGGGAACTCCTAATAGAAACAACACAAAACACCCCCTCTCCTTTCCCCGCCCCCATTATTATATTTTGACAGAAAATGCCAACCATATCTTGTGTTCGAAGAGTTATTTCCCATGCCTGACCTTTTCGCGCCGAATGATCTGAAGGGACCTGCAGTTTGGTCAGGCAACAGTGATCTCGCTGATCTCAACTGATTGAACAGTGTTTACGGCTGATCAGAAAGCGGCTGTGTGAGAATACGTGGTTTGTACGAAAAGTGATCTCAAGTCGACTTTAACGGCTTTGTCTGACTTGATCATAACTTGAGCGGGTTGTTACAGCCTGAATGCAGAGATGCTAACCAGGAACTCGTTGGCTGAGGCCTGTTGTATTGTCGGAAGCGCACCCCAGTTTCAATTTACATACGCACCTAATGGTGCAAAGTTTACTTTTTCTTATTTTGATGACGGATGCTATCTGTGTATCACTGTTTTTGTACTCAGAAAAAGCATCACATTTGATTTGGGAAAACAAAGAAAAACCTACATTAACAACCGCGAAAACCCCTCAAGAAACAAAACAACAACAACAAAATAAACCACAGACGCCCATACCCCCCCCCCCTCGCCTCCGCCCCATACCGCATTTAAAACAATCAGTCTATGACATTAACAAATGTAACAACAACAACAACAACCCAAATCCCCAAGAAAACAAACAACCCCCCCCCCAAAAAAAATCCACCACTAAAAAAACTACAATTGATGTGAAGTTACGAAAAGTTCATTATGACCCTTTAAGTAGGTTTAAAAAAAATATCTTCAGGCAATTCGCACTGCCACCAGCATGAAGATCCTCTCAACTGCACTCAACCACACAGCAGGGGTTTCCAAACATTGTGTGTTTGTTTCTGAACAGCGGTCAAGTTTCCCTGTGTGGTCTGACAAAGACAGGCACCTTGCTGATCAGCTGGGGGCTGAACTTCAGTTATCGCTTTGTTGATTTTGTCAGAAAGGGTAATTGCCTGTGAATGCATTGAGATTAAAGTGAAGCTGGCCAGCAAACAAGACAGATCTTTTGGAAGAGTGTTGGACTGAGAACATTGCCTTTCCTTCCTTTCCTACAACTATTCATCCACCAACCTTCACTCCCACCCCCCACCCCCCACCCCCCCCCCCCCCCCAAAAAAAAAGCTAGCAAACAACAGAACCCTTAAAAATTGAACTAACAAAAGAAACAGTTAACTTGAGACATAAAAGCAAAACAACCAACCAACAACAACAAAAATAAATTTTGGAGGAAATCGCAACCTGTTGCCACCACCCTCAGAAAACTATTACATGTATGTCTGTCTGTACCCTCACTTAGTGTCACAATACAAACTACAGCACACACTCCAATGTATGCAAATGCATACTATCAAAATACACCCTGTATGTTTTACAACTGATGTAAGTTTATGATTTAGGGTTGCCAAAAGGGGTAACAAATATAAGGACAGAGTAATTGTTCTTGTCAATTTGTACATTTGCAGATAGGGGTGTTCAATTGAAGTGTTGACTGTGCAATTTTAAAATCAAAGAATTGAACTGTTTTACAGCGATTGTCAAATGCGCTCGCCCGCTCGCTTTTGCTACCAAATTTACCGTCGGGTGAGTGAAAGCTCCGTTAGCGGTAGCCCAAATGGCGAGCAGGAATTCTGAGATGAATCAGAAGCTAGCAGCCACTCCCGCTTCCAGAATTTTTTTCGGGCTACCAGTTTTGTACAGTGCGGTAGCCCGAATGGCTACCATGGTCCTGACACATTTGACGATCGCTGTTTTATGTTTTTTGTTGCAGCCTGCCTGCCATGCAGCAGTGACCAGTTTCAGTGTGCCAACTGTCGGTGCATCCAGCAGGATATGAAATGCGACCACAACAATGACTGTGGGGACAATTCTGATGAATCCGCAAGTTGCTGTAGGTAGTTTGTGTATTCCTAATTCATTTTCGTTTGTGAGTTGTGACTGTTTTTCACCTGACATGACTTTCTGAAGAAAATGTTTGTCTTGGGATCATGAGGATGTTACGTACACTGTGGACATAAAGATGTCAGCGATCGTCAAATGCGCTCGCCCGCTCGCTTTCGCTACCAAATTTACTGCCGGGCGAGTGAAAGCTCTGGTAGCGGTAGCCCGAATGGCGAGCAGGAATTCTGAGATGAATCAGAACCTAGCAGCCACTCCCGCTTCCAGAATTTTTTTCGGGCTACCAGTTTAGTTCAGGGCGGTAGCCCGAATGGCTGCAATGGTCCTGACACAGTTGACGATCGCTGAGATGTAGGCCTCAAACCATCTGCCTGTCAATGTCTTGGGGTGTACAATTCCTACCATGCTATGACTAATTCTCCAGCATTCTGCGGCTTGCCATACTGCTGGTTTTCAGTTCACACGACTTTATCATTAATATACATGAGAGTGCAAAACTTTTTGTCTTGGGGTCCTTGTTAATATTATGGACATAAGCCTCGTAAACCCACACTACCTTTTTTCTTGTAATCCACAAACCTGACAGTGCCATAACAAATTTTACAACATACTGCAGCACGTCACGGATGAAAGTGAACTTAATTCACCTGTGGTGTGAGAAAGTTTGGTCTCTGTGTAAACATTCGCATGATTTTTGTCCGTTTGTCGGCAGCCTATCCCCCATGCCAGGGGAACCAGTTTACCTGCAGAAACAAGCGATGTGTGGACCAGCAGTGGGTGTGTGATGGATCCGATGACTGCGGGGATAATTCTGACGAAGAGCGATGCGGTATGTACTTGTTGACCCACTTGTTCAAAATGCATTTGGAACTTGGTACATGTAAATCATGTGCCAACAGAATGTGTTTGGGAGGGGAGGCGGGTGGTGGTGGTGGTGGTGGGGGGGGGGGGGGGGGGAGGACGGAGAGTTGGAGATGGGGGTAGTTCACACCTGAAAGTTACAAAGAAATCCGTGTAGACATGACATCATTGGGTGTTATGTTTGCCTCTTTTCATCCTTTAGAAATCTTTTAAAAAGTACATCAGTAAGGTGCAGCTTTGGTGATTCACATCTTGACCCCCTCCTCCCCTCTCCCCCAGTCCCTCCCCCCCCCCCCTCCATTCCCCATGAAATGTGGAGCAGTTTTACTGTGTAAGTACTGCACATGCTAAAGTAGGTCACTTAGGTTTTATCTTTAAAAAAACCCAACAACCCCCAAAAAACACACCTGGTGCAAAAAAAATCTATATACGTCTGTGTGTAAAATCGTCAAATTCAGCAGTAGGGTTCAGCTAATCTGGTAGAAAATGCTGTGTTTGTTGTTTATTATTACTGTGTATTATTACTTCAGACTTCAGTAAAGTCATTGAGAAGGAAACTGTTGTGTGTGTAGGTGATTACTCCTGCTATCCTGGTGAATGGCCGTGTCCATCCAGTGGTCGTTGTATCCCCCTCAGTAAAGTCTGTGATAACAGCAATGACTGTGTCAAAGGAGGAGACGAAGGAGATGGCTGTTGTAAGTGATCATGTTTGTTATTGTCATTTACATTTTCTCTTGGAATTTGGGCGTAACTCTTATGTTGAAAATAGCGCAGGGGAATTGTACAGTGCATGTCTTTCTGCGCTATTTGCAAATGTGGTCATGCCAGATTTGCACGTCAGTTTGCAATGGTTATGTTTGTGTGACTAAAACATTCATTTGTTTTTATGAAAATTTTCTGTAGATTTTCTGTCCATTAAAAAAATTGTCAGTGAATTGTCAAGTGCATACACAAGCACACACCAGCAGGAGGGCATGCATGCACACACACACACATGCACACACGTCAACAACAGCACAACAGTAGTAAGACATGAATACTGTCATCAACTTCCTAGACTGTTGCAGTTTTCCTCTTTCTTTCAGCACCATCTTGTAAGCAGCAACTGTCATGTGATCATGCCTGTAAAGCAACACCAACAGGTGAAGTGTGTTACTGTCAGGCTGGCTACACACTGGACCCTGCCGACAACCGCACTTGTGTAGGTGTGTATAGCTGATTGTGGTACCTGTATTATTTTGAAACCTGTAGTTTGTTGAAACCTGTGGCTATTCAGTATCTGCAGTTTCCATGCTGGTGTGGATTTTCTTGTTCTTCTCCTTCTCCTTCATCCTTTTTTTCCCCGTGGGTAAGATCCGCATATTGGTGTGAGTGATCATGTGATGGGATAGTGTGGGGATTGCGGACAGGGAAGGCTTCACGAGCACAGGCAAAAGGCTGTATGACAACAGAGATGTACTAGATTCTTTTTTAATAATCTGTTGTTTTTTTTTCAGATTTTGATGAGTGCTCTGTGTGGGGCTTCTGTGACCAGCTGTGTGAGAATACTCGTGGAACCTACCAGTGCAGCTGCCGGTCTGGATACACCCTTGAAGGGATCCGAACCTGCAAAGCTGCTGATAGTAAGTCCATTTGAGTTTATGGAAGAGTGGCTGTGGGTTAAAGTGCATTTAAATAAAATTTTAAGAATATTTTTTGTCGTTTTTTTGTGCAATCAGGAATGCTTATCAAACTGGGCATATTTGATTTGTTGGTTGCTTCAGCTTTCTCAGAAATGTGTTGATGTGTCACCCTAACCAGTGAAACCTTTTTCTCAAGTGCGTCAGCTGTGAGGCAGTTATACTGGTGTAACAGGGTGCAGGGGTGAAATGGAAGAGAGGACAAGGAGGGTGATGTCCAAGGCTGAAACTAGACACTGTCACACTGGTTTTAGAAATACAGTAATAAAAAAACTTGAAGCAGCATGGTTTATATATTAGCTAATCCTACTTGCTTCTGCACCTTTCATCTCAAAAACAGCTTGACTGTCCAACAGGTGAACACAAATAGTTACAGTCCATCCTGCCACTGCATAGAGTATAACTGTTCAATTTTCTTTCTTTGTAGGCTCCAGCATGCAGTTAGTAGTATCAACAGGTAGCAAAATCATGCGTATGGATCGACACGGTCAGTCGCAGACTGATCTTGTCACCGTTCCTGCAGCTGACCTTGACTTTGACATCCAAGAGCAGCTGCTTTTCTACATCAACAAGACAGACAAACAGGTGAAACAAAAAAAACCCCAAAATCCTTGACTGCTCAGCAGTTTTTTTTTTAGAGGGAGGAAGTGGGGTGTGACGGGTGGGGGGATAATCAGAGAAGGGCTGCTAGGCTGGCTGCGTATGTCACTGGAAAAATACGAACAATCTTTTGCACCTCTCTTATTCAAACAGCACAATTTGACAGTCGACTAGATGGTGTTACACTGCTGGAATACAGCACAAGAAAGTAAGAACTCAAAGATGTCATTAACACATTTTGTACCGGGCACAATACCCCACGTTTTTTACTTTTTTTTGGTTTTTTTTTTGTTTTGACCCTGTATGCGAAAATTAGGCAAGATTACTGGTTCCTTGATGGCTCTCACTGCAGCAAACACGTGTATAATCAGAGTGCAACACTCCCACCTAGCCAAATTCAAATCCATGCAGACAAATAAATTACGATTTTTTTTAAAAATTGAGGCCACTGATGCACAACTCCAAACTTTCTTGGTAGGAATTGAGTTAAAGTCTTTCTGGGTTTGTGTTTGCAGGTATACAAGACCACTCTGGATGGGGGTGGCCGAAAGGAGAGACTGCCAATCAAAGGACTGGCCCTGCCCATTGCCATCGCCTGGGACTGGTTGAGCGGCAACCTGTATATTCTGGACCAGGACACGGCCCGCATTGACCTGTATGAGCTGAACCTGGGATACCAGCATAACCTGATGTCCAACAACATGCAGAGACCCACCAGCATAGCGATCGATCCTTTGACTGGGTGAGGGCACCTAGTGGGCAGTGTGCCTGCGCGTGTGTGTCTGAGCATGGGCGTGTGGTGTGTGTGTGTGTGTGGGTGGATGAATAAAAATGGGTGGATGGATGTGTGTGTGGATGGATGTGTGTGCGTGTGCACGTGTGGTGTGTGCATGGGTGGATGCATTGGTATGGGTGCATGGTTGTATACATGTGTGTGTGGGTGGGTGTGCACACACTTGTGCGTGCAGTGTGTGTGCTTGTGTGTGTGTGTGTGTGTGTGTGTGTGTGTGTGAGAGAGAGCACGCATTTCTGTTCATGAGTACTTATGTCAGCACTATTGTCTTGAAATTAAATCTTATAGTATGGGATTGATTTCCTTTTAATTATTTCTGGATTTTTAGAAGAAAAAAAAACTGTATCTCTATCATTTTTGTAAAGTCAGGTAGCTCTCCCCTGGGAAAGAGCATCTGCTTAGTTCAGTGCTGCCCAGCTGCCTGTTTTCAAATGTATGCTTCCTCTTGAAATCAAGGAAGGCAAAACAAAGCACTTATTCTCAAATTTTGCCTTGATTTTGCAGATATCTTTTCTATGCGGACCTTGGCAATTCAGGTCCAGGGAATGATGCCAGAATAGAGCGAGCCTTCATGGATGGCAGCAACAGAATTAGCCTGAAGCTGAACAAGATACTCAATCCGCGTGGACTTACCGTGGACTCTGTCAACCAGCGCCTGTTCTGGGTGGACTCACACTTGGATCACCTGGAAACTGTGGACTACAGTGGACTGAACAGGTGGGTTTCTTGGGGTTTTTTTCTCCCACTGTGGTTCAGGTATGAGTTTTTTTTTTTTTTTAGCTGTTCGGGAGAATTTCGCTGCCTCTAGGCCTTTTCACCTTTTTTTGTTTATCCGCCGTTGACCTCCCCACTCTCCCCCCCCCCCCCCCCCCGCCCCCTGAAACATGACAGTTTATCAGTATCATGTATCAGTCAATCAGTCAAACATGAGTTTGTTGTGTGGTTTGGGGGGGGGGGGGGGAGGCCCTTAGGCCAGTTTCTGCCATTTTTTTTTCTTTTTTTTTTCTGTGGATCCTTGAGAAAAAAAAGTTGAACATGCAGGACAATCTGCCTGCCCGGAGACGCCGCTAATACTGTTTGAATAGGCAATATCTTAACGTGTTTGTCTCTTTATGCATGCTCTGTATCTTAGTTGGAGGAGCTAAATTTTAACGTTGGCCATTATCATTTGCTTTCTACCCGCAGACGCACAGTAATATCAGGGGGTCTGAACATCCCGTCACCAACGTCAGTGGCAGTATTTGAGAACGAAGCGTTCTGGACGGACTTTACAAAACAGGGTGTACTTAGTATCGACATGTACAAGGGAGCATCCTCCTCACAACAGTTGTACCAGGACCAATCTTCTTTGCCCACCACTGTCAGAGTTATGCACAAGTCTCTTCAGGGGAAGCCTGCTAGAGGTGAATTTGAATTTTTGTCACTCGTTTGGAGTGTGTGGACACTTTGTTCCAGGTTACTTGACTAACCTATTGTCTCTGAACCCTGAACAATTTTAACACCAACCAACGACAAAAACACACCAAAACAACAACAAACAACATTAACAAACAATTAATATTTTTAAAAAAGAAGAAGAAAAAACGCATTTGGGGCAGGAGGAAAACGAACTTGCCACATTTGATACAGGCTTTTAAAAACAAGAAGTAAAGGAAACCTACCAAGTTATCTTCCCTCTTTTTTTTTTTTTCATGGACTTGAAACTGTGTGTGTGTGTGTGTTTGTCTGTGTGTACGCACACGCATTTGCTTGTGCGTGCACATGTGTGCATGCATTTAATAATCAAGAATGCTTAGTTGGTTGTAGCAACAGATTCACCATGTTTCTTATCTGCCTTAGGTTCCAGCCCATGTGAGGCAAGTTCCTGTCAGCAGATCTGTGCCATCTCGCATTCAACAGACAACTCTGGCATGGGTTTCCGTTGTCTCTGCAAGTCTGGCTTCAAACTTGACAAGAGCGGTATTAATTGCACAGGTAAGTGGCATGATGTCGTCAAATCAATTCAGATAATGTCAACACCTTGGATGTGTTTTTGACAGTGTGAAATGAGTATACCAGTAATAGTAAGGGGTCCTACTAATTACCGAAAACAACCGAAAACGACCGAAAACAACTCTTAATATGGGTAGAACGCAGATAAACATATAAATAACAAACACACAAACATGATTAAAGGTGAAAAAAGAGGCCTTAAACTAGTTAAAAGGAAAAAAGTACTTATTCACTCCAAGAGAACGGGATGAAATGAACGTGTCTCCCAAGGGAAGCGACTCTGGTCGGGACTGGTTATTTTCTGCAATGTCACCTTTTTTTTCTTTTAAGCTTTTTTAAAGCCTCTTTTTTCACCTTTAATCATGTTTGTGTGATGTTATTTCTATGTTTTAACCGCGTTCTACCCGTATTAAGAGTTGTTTTCGGTTGTTTTCGGTCGTTTCGTTGTTTTCGGTAATTAGTAGGACCGGATACCTGCTTGTACGTAATGCCATACTTCTAAGATGAAGGTTGATTTTAATACCATGACTGTCAGTCAACATCAACTGCCACAATCATTTACTCCTTATTTCTCCATGTTGTTTCAGAGATTGAAAAATTCATCCTTTTTGCATCGCCAAGGTCTGTAAGAGCCATCCCAATTGATGGTACAGGCATATACGCCATTGACGCCATCCCTCCAATTGTTGGCCAGCAGCGCAGTCGTCTTGGCGTCAACTACGTTGCCATCGACTACGATGCTCAGCAAGAGCTGGTTTTCTTCTCTGATGTCAGAAATCGTGTGATTTATCAGAGCAAGATTGGAGTTTCAGGTTGGTACTGAGCATTAACTGCTTCGCCTCATAATTGCCCCACTGTAAGCTTTTTTCTGACACCATTTTTTCAAAAAGCGAAAAAACAATATGTTGCAAACAGAATTTACCAATCGCCCCCTCCCCCCCTCTCCTAAAAACAAAATGTAACTGCGCTCTACACACACCAAAAGATGAAAGAAAAAAAAAACCCAGACCCAAACACAACAACAAAGAAACAAAGAAGGACAAATAAAAAATGTTTATATAAAAGAAAAACACTAGAAGATGCCAAATGATACAACACACCGTCCTTGCCCATTCTGTCTACACTGAGCCCCCCTACCCCACCCCCACCCCAACCCAAACCCAAACAAGTAAAATTGTTTAAAAAAACAAAAACAAAAAAAAACCTTCCCACTGACCTGCCTACCCTATTTTTTCGGAGACACTTAGTCAAGCTTATTAAAAGATTTTAACTTTCTTCTTCTTCTTCATTGCTTTTCGCCTAATCAGTAATCATGCTTCTCATTTATGTTCATGACCACAGAGCCTGAACCGCTGGTGGTGACTGGTATTGGATCCGTGGAGGGCATGTCTTACGACTGGATTGGAAAGAACCTGTACTTCACCGACTTTAGACGCAGTACTGTGTCTGTAGTTCGAGTCAACCAGCCGAAGGACCGCCGTGACCTCATCACAGATCTTGGCAATGCTCGCTCTATTGTTGTTCATCCACTTAGAGGGTGAGCATGCAACACTTTTGTAGAGTGTTTCTCGTGTATTAAAGGACAAACGTTAGTTACAACTGTGTAGGGTGATTTGATGAGGAAAAAAGAAAACAGTTCCGTTTCCATCAACCGTTAATTGCAAACAAAATTATAAAATGAGAAATAAATGAATTTTGAAAAAAAATCGTGCAGAGTCAAGGGTGATACTGATAGGGCTGGGATCCCTCTCTCCTTTAAAATGTTGTGAGCCTCACTGAATCAACCAGCTTACATTTTGACACATGCTGCAGCATGATTTATTACTTCTGCGTGTGCTGTGTGTTGTAACAGTTTTACTGAAGGCAACCTTAACCAGTAAATCCTATGCTTGCTTCATAGGCATCTACGTTTTGTGCATGTTTGTGTGTCTACCAGCCAGATATTTTACTCCGATTGGCTACGCAACTCGCGCCAGAGCGCCTACATCGCAAGTGCTCACATGGACGGGGAGAATATTGTGAAGATACGTGAACATCAGCTGGGCTGGCCCAATGGACTCAGCATTGATTATGGGAGTAACAGGCTGTACTGGGCTGATGCCTTCTTTGACAGGTGGGTTTTCTAGCATTAGCGGGGCGAAAAGAGACTGTGCCTGTCAAATCTATGTATGTGCTTAGGCCCTTTTGCCAGACGACTGTGGAAGTGGTCTGTTATATATGTCTGGTGTGAAAATATGCAGTTTTTTTATTTAATTTTATTTATTTAATTTTTTTATTTTCTTCACTCTGGCTTTCAACCTTGTTGTCAATCTCTGACTTTCAACTTTCTTGTCAATCTTTTGATATATCAAGATCATAACCGTACAAGTGTGAGAGTGTGTGTTGCACAATCTGCATGAATTTTTTTGTCTCTGTGTGTGTGTGTGTGTGTGTGTGCGTGCGTGTGCGCACGGGTGCGCTTGCATATGCATATTCTGTAGATTTTTTTTCAGCATGTTAGTCCAGTGTCTGCATACTTGCATTTTTCTTTGCAGAATTCAGCACTCAGAGTTTGATGGCGGAGACTTGAAAACCCTGGGTGGTCATAATGTTGTGCATCCATTCGGCATCGCTATTTACAAAGGTGAAGACACGCTGCTAGTATATTTTACTGGAGATTAAGGTGTGTTGTGAAGTTCTGTGGTGTTCAAAATATGTCATTTACATGTACTAGTAGTCCCTGTGTTTGTACAAGTCAGAAATACATTAAAACCAACCACGAGCAACCACCCTTCTTGCCACCAAAAAGTGGTCACTCAAGACAGGATTTTGCTCTCTAGTCCCTAGAGGCTGCCCCAAAATAAGTCAAGTTCCATGAATAGAGTGGCTGGTGGTCTAGTGGTTAAGAGACTTCGTCACCAACGCGAAAGGTCAGGTCCGAGTCCCACCCAGGGCAAAGAATATTTCCTTCTCGTACGTGACACTGTTCATTCGGGCCGATCATTCGGGGTTCTCTCTGAGTACTTTGGCTTCCTTCCCCTCTGCTTTGGAAATTTTCAGCCCACAAAATATGAAAATAAAAGCAACTCTAAATTCTGAAACTTAAATAGCTGAGATGACCCTTCACACCACATAATTGTAATATGTTCATGTCCAGTGTTTGAGAGAATGCGTGTGGTTCACGTGAGCATGTGTGTTGGGTTCAGCTGGCCACACTTTGAGCCAGTTAAAGAAATTGGGTAAAGCGTCTACGCAGTACTCAGTTATTAATTATTATTAGTGTTATTAAGGGGAGCCGGGATAGCCGAATGGTAGAGCGTTGGACTTTCAATGCTCGGGTAGTGAGTTCGAATTCCAGTGTGGGCCAAATATTTGTGCTGGCTTTTTTCCTGTTGCCCTGTCTTTGATAATCACCCATGCGTGGTGGAAAAGGACGTTAAACTCCCCAAACACCCACCCACCCTATTATTATCAAGAGAGCGTTACAAGTGTAGTTACCAACAAGGAGGGTGGTCCGAAAAAACAGCAGTCAGTTGTTTGTGAAAGTAGCTGCAGCCACTTTAGTCACTGATTGGCCTGCTGGCCTGCTGATGGTCACTGTAGAGAGGTCATGGCTCTCTGGGAGTGAACTAAGAGCAATAATCATCTTCACTTGACCTCTCTGGTCATTTAAGACAGGTGGTCACTTGCGTGAAAGGTTGCTTGTTGAAGGTTTGAAAGCATTGTTAGGTTTCTTTCAGAGGTTCTGACGTCCATCTCAATAACATATATCTCCGTCTTGTTCATAGAGTATATCTATTACACTGACTGGCGCTTGGAGTCAATTGTGAGAGTCAACAAACATGGCGGTGATGAGAAGATGTTGCGCAACGGTATGGGACGTATGATGGGCATCCGTGTCTACGACCCTGCTCTTCAGCCACTTTCAAGTAAGTAACAGATCTTACTCCCTTTCCATATGTGGTGGAAAAGGATGTTAACACCCCCCCCCCCCCCCCCCGAACTCCTCCCCCTTATTCCCTTTCCACTTTGGTGAATAATTGAGTGCTTATTACATTTTGTGTAGTCTGTGTAATTTGTACATATACCATGAAATAAGGGATGGTGGGTTGTTACAAGTGTAAATTTTGCCCCAGCAGTTGTTCGCAGACAAGCAGAAAGAATCTTTGACACAGCTTTGCTGTGTGAGTCTGGATAAGAAATCTTCAGTTGACTGTACTACGTACAGGGAGTCCATGTTCCTGGGTTTCTTCTCACCGCTTGAGTGATTTCTAACACAAGTGATGTACAGTAGTTTGATTGTTTTCCCTTTAGTGGATCTTGCAAGATACCTATTTTTTTTTTTTGGGGGGGGGGGGGGGTTCAACCTACAAATTAGACTAATTTGGGTCTGTATTATCTTTTAGAGATGCTGACGTTAAGCTTTTTCTGCTGTTTTAGAGTTGTTTCGAGCAAAGATCCCACCTTTACCCATTTCCGCCTCTCAAAGTTCTTGATACAGAAGTCATTTTCATGTGAACTTTATTTTTCTTATTACCAGCCAGAAATCCATGTGGGGTCCGCAACGGGGAGTGTTCCCACTTCTGCTTTGGTATTCCCGATACTGGGCGACTGCAGCAAGTCGCTCGCCACTGCGGTTGTCCATTTGGCATGAAGCTGGATCGTGATCAGCGCACCTGTATTGGCAGCCCCACTGAGATTGCCACAACAACCTGCCGGTCCAGCTTGTTCCAGTGCGACAATGGCCGATGTATCCCAAGCACATACCGCTGTGACCGTGACAATGATTGTCTTGACAACTCCGATGAAGCCAACTGTCCTGATGGTGAGTTTGTTTTAGTGCTTTGCCACCAGTTTTCTAAAAACATAGAAATGATTGCCATTGTGTGTGTGTGTCTCTCTCTCTCTTTCTCTGTCTGTGTGTGCTTTCTTTTGGCAGAAATTGCAAGATGCTTTTGTTTGTCTATTGTTGTATTGGTCTTTGGGGAGCCGGGATGGCTGAATGGTAGAGCGTTGGACTTTCAGTGCTCGGGCCGAGAGTTCGAATCCCAGCTGGGGCCAAATATTCGTGCTGGCCTTTTTCTTATTGACCCATCTTTGATATCACCCATACGTGGTGGAAAAGGACGTTAAACTCCCAAACACCCACCCGCCCGTATTGGCCTTCAGTTGTGAAGAATGGCAGTTCAAGGGTAGATTCACTGTATTTGTGTAAGTGAGAGAGTTTTTCCGTGCAAGTATTTACTATAAGACAATACTGCGGTTGCCGATTCTCGTTATAGCGCGTGAACATGCGTGAACGTGCGCGGTTTTGGACCGAGACTGGGCTTGATAGACTCGGCATGTGGGCTGCTCGAGTCACACACGATGTCGCACTACCACTGCGTTGCGATCGGCTGCCAAAATGGCTCGAGAAAATCAGATAAGCTGGAGAAATTTCCAGAGATGGTCTTACCTAATGGTGAGATCGTTCAGTTTGAGCCCTTTCCTTCAAAAGTTTCAGAGCCGAGACTCAGAAATTTGTGGATAAAAGCGATTCGAAGGCAGAACTTCTCCGCGTGGCAAGACCAAGTCTCTCGGTTGAAGCGACTGCCGATCTGCTTCAAGGGCTAAAGTGATAAGCTGCGCTTTTGTGTAGCCACTAAAACGCACGCCCCTGTCTTTCAGATATTTTTTTCAGTTCAGGAACTTTCATTGATTTAATTTTATCGCGAACATCTTTGCCGGTCGAAACGCTCACGTTGCTCGCCATCGCATGCATAGCCCACATCATGGGGGACCGTTTGCGTCTCCGGCGATGGAGAGCACCCGACTCTGCGTAACCGGCAACCGCGGTATTCAAGTGGAGCTGAGCTGAATGTGCATTGTGTTACAGAAATCACTTGTGACTCTAGCCGCTTCTCCTGTGGTAATGGTCGCTGCATCAGCCGAGTGTGGGTGTGTGATGGAGACAATGACTGTGGGGATATGTCAGATGAAAGCAATTGCCGTAAGTTTTGATTGTAGCAGTTTTTGTATCTTGCTGTCTGTGTTTTTTTGTTTGTTTGTTGTTTTTTGTCACTGTGTGGGATTATACTTCTCCTGTGGTAATGGTCGCTGCATCAGCCGAGTGTGGGTGTGTGATGGAGACAATGACTGTGGGGCGTGTGCGTGCATGTGCAAGTGTGTGTGTGTGTGTGTGTGTGTGTGTGTGTGTGTGTGTGTGTGTGTGTGTGTGTGTGTGTGTGTGTGTGTGTGCGTGAGTAGGAGGTGTGTGTGTGTGTGTGTGTGTGTGTGTGTGTGTGTGTGTGTGTGTGTGTGCGTGTGTGTGTGTGTGTGTGTGTGTGTGTGTGTGTGTGTGTGTGTGTGTGTGTGTGTGTGCGTGAGTAGGAGGTGTGTGTGTGTGTGTGTGTGTGTGTGTGTGTGTGTGTGCGTGAGTAGGAGGTGTGTGTGTGTGTGTGTGTGTGTGTGTGTGTGTGTGTGTGTGTGTGTGTGTGTGTGTGTGTGTGGGTGTGTGATGGAGACAATGACTGTGGGGATATGTCAGATGAAAGCAATTGCCGTAAGTTTTGATTGTAGCAGTTTTTGTATCTTACTGTCTGTGTTTTTTTGTTTGTTTGTTGTTTTTTGTCACTGTGTGGGATTATACTTCTACCAGCCATACCTTTTCATGTTTACTAAATGTGGATTTTCATGTCTATAATTTATTCATTGTTAAGCGCTCAGAGCCCACACTGTGGAGATGTGCTTAAAAACTTATCATCATTATGATTATCAATTTTCCTCACCCAAGATGCTAACAAGATAGAGCTGTTAGGGCTCCTCTCTTAGTTTTTGTGGATACATCATACATCACTGTATATGTTTGATCTTTTTCATGGTTTCAGCCTCCAAGACTTCTGCTGTTAGGGCTCCTCTCTTAGTTTTTGTGGATACATCATACATCACTGTATATGTTTGATCTTTTTCGTGGTTTCAGCCTCCAAGACTTCTGCTGTTAGGGCTCCTCTCTTAGTTTTTGTGGATACATCATACATCACTGTATATGTTTGATCTTTTTCATGGTTTCAGCCTCCAAGACTTCTGCTGTTAGGGCTCCTCTCTTAGTTTTTGGGATACATCATACATCACTGTATATGTTTGATCTTTTTCATGGTTTCAGCCTCCAAGACTTGCAGCACACGAGAGTTCCGTTGTAACAACAGTCTGTGTATCAGCCTCTTCCTCAAGTGTGACACAGACAATGACTGTGGAGACGGCTCTGATGAAGGAGAATTCTGTGGTCAGTGTGCATGTCCTTGTATCTTTGAAGTTAGTATTGTTGAGGCAGGCGTGTGCTGGGTGAGCTGCTAATGTGTGCCAAGCTGTAGGCGAATCAAGCTATTGAGGTACTCTCCAATATAAAAGACGTGAATTGTATTTACTGCATGCGCAGTAAAGGGGTGGTCCGTTACCACATAGCCTTGTGACTGTAGAGAGCAACCCAAGTTGAAAAGTTGTACAGTTGTATATAAATTATGCAAGAACTGAGCAGCGTGCTTAGGAGAAAACGTGTGCGACCAGGGACATCTCATGATCTGTTTCTTTGGCACTGGGACTTTCAGAATGTTAAAACCCTCTTTAGCCATGTCTGCATAAAAAGGAGGGGGGGGGGGGCACTGGCGATCATGATTTTAGGGAAAAAAAATTGTGTAGATTTTTGCATGTACAATCACGCCCTTCTCTGAGCCTGTACATACATGTATATGCCATTTCTGTATTTTTACAGGTGAACACACTTGTCCGCCCAGTTACTTCCAGTGTGATGACAAACGCTGTATACCTCAGCGACGACTCTGCGATGGAGGCAGGGACTGCTATGATGGAAGCGATGAGCGTGATTGCCCTCCCCTGAACTGCACAGGAAACCGATGGACATGCTCGTCAACACGACAGTGTATCTTGTCCAAACATCGTTGTGACGGGGTGGAGGATTGTGATGATGGATCAGATGAGCAAAACTGCTGTGAGTACTTTAGTCCATACATCTAATAGCTAATCTGAAAAATATGTAAATAAAATTTTGTAGGGCTGAGATTGTTTTGGTTTTTTTTCATTTTTCTCATAGCCTTACCAAATGACATCTGAGTTCCCACTTACGGCATAGGAGATCCCACATAATTATACCCTCATGCCTTCTGCCATGTTACTATGTGACAAGTGTGATAAACTGTAATTTTGTGTGTTCCAATGAGCTCTTTCTCACACAGTCATATGGTACTCACCCCTGTACCGTCAAGTTTTCCTCACCAGATGATGGGTGGGCATGTGTCGCTAGCTCCTCCTACCAACTCAGATCCATGATGTGTCATTATCCACCATGCTCCCATATCTGCATTGTGCTTCGTTGGTTTCTGCATACAAAAAAAATGCACCTGGTTTTTGTTTGTTTAGCTTCCCGGCCACCCAATGATTGCCACAACGAAGAGTTCAAGTGTGCAGTTGGAGGCTGTATACCTCTTGACTGGAAGTGTGACGGACAGGAAGACTGTGAAGACGGATCAGACGAACCTGCCACTTGCCGTACGTTGTGCATCTTTCTAGAATTGTTGATTATCATCTGTGGATTTTGTTTGCTCCAGCAGCAGATGCATACATAGACGCATGCATGCATGCATGATTTTTTTAAATTTTATTTTATTTTACTTGGATGACCAGTTTGGTTGTTTGTTACAACATAGTTGTTGTTGCTGTGCATGTTTTAAACTTTTGTTTTCATTATTCAGCACCTGTGACGTGCTTTGGCAACCGTTTCCGGTGCAACAATGGGCGATGTATATTTGCTGGCTGGAAATGTGACGGAGATGATGACTGCGGGGATAACTCTGATGAAGACGCAGCATTGACCTGCCGTAAGTTATTTTGTTTATACTGTATATATCTAGCCAGAACATATTTTATAGCTGGCGCAAGGCCAGGCACTGTTGAAAAGTACTGAAGAGGAATGAGAGTTTATCAATTGCAGACAGGTAGCTGCTTTACAATGGTGTCAACTAAACCAGTTTGACTGTTCAAAATTTTGTTGAATGTGGGTTTTTTTGGTGTGATTTATGAGATCCTTGGTCCACTTTTGTTATCTCTTGTCAACAGCTTTGATATCGGCTGCCTTCAAGCTGGGAAACATTTTGTTGAACATATGTGCATCTCTTCATGTTTGCAGCTCCACCTCCCTTCTCCTGCCCCCCAGGAAAGTGGGAGTGCCCAGGTGGCACGCAGGTGTGCATTAACGTAACGCTGGTTTGTGACGGGAACATCGACTGTCCAGAGGGCCACGACGAGAGTCCAGTCTGCAGTCAGTATCACTTAATACTTGAAGCTAAGGCACCAGTTCTAAAATTACTAGGTTTCACTGAAGACAAGTTTAGTTTTGGAACAGGACTTGTGAGTGTGTCTGTATGCTCAGAGTTGTCTATCCGCGTGATAAGTTGAGTTCTGAAAGCAACACATTGACGTCTGATGGCTGTGCGAACGAGAACTTCAGTGACTCGAAGCTGTTTTACTCAGCCTTGCAGCATGTACACCATGGCAGACATTATGCTTTTCGGGTAGCGTTAGGGCTTCCGTTGACTATATACCAGCGTTACTGAGGCTGTAACTACACGTTTCTTGTAGTACAATGCTACACAGCAACAAAACTGCTCAGAAGAAATTGTGAGCCTGGAAGACATATAAGCTTACCATCAGACACTACTATCATTGCTTCCGTTATCACAAAGTTGTTTGTTGTGTGTGTGTGTAGATTCCGAGAGCTGTCGTGTGGATAACGGGGGATGCAGCCATCGGTGTCTACAAACTCCACGAGGTGCAGAGTGTCAGTGTCCTGCTGGACAGGAGCTGAACGGGACCAAAATATGCATAGGTATGTACAAAGGACGGTAAGGCACTTTCCCAACAGTTCATACTCACACGTTAATTTTGTTTCTGGCTATCATTGTGGCATTGCTTTATGCTTGTGTTGTGTCCGGCAACAACAGGCTTTGTGTTTGAAGCCAAGAGCCCTTTCGACTGCCAGTTGTGCAAAAATCTTGGATTATTATCCTGATACTGTTTATGTTGTTATTTCCGTTTGTCATAACTCTTAGTGTAAACACTTACAAACATGAACTTTCAACATACTAAGGAATTAGTTTTGCCTGCTATGTCAGTGAGTGTTTCCAGGTGGAAACTGAAGCGCTTAGAGCTCTTTTAGATACGTGCTGTAGAAGTCTGCATTATTATTACTATTATCCATCATTATCATTATGGCTTGCACTGTTTCAGACATGGATGAGTGTGATCCCCCTGGCCGCTGCAGCCAGCTATGTCAAAACATGAAGGGATCGTACAAGTGCGAGTGTGTGGAGCAATACGTTTTACTACCGGACCGGCATACTTGTAAAGTACAGAGAAGTGAGTACTGTATCGTGGATCTACAAGCTGAATTTTTTTTATTTTTTTAAGATGGAGTTTGAATCCAGGTTGGGAGACCAAAATTTGAGCTAGCTATTTTTCTTGTTGCTTTGTCTTTGCTATCACCCTGATTTGCTGGAAAAAGACGTTAAACACCTTAACAGCCAACCAGCCAGTCATCACCGTGTTCCCTCTCTGTCTCTCCATGCAGATGACAGTGAGCTGTTTCTGCTGATCGCTAGCCGAAGGTCTGTTGTGAAATCCAACATGGAGGTGTGGTTGTACGACCAGCTCCCATTGCCAGGGTTCCAGTCTCTCACCGCCATTGACATGAACGTCAGGAAAGGACACATCTTCTTCTCCGACACTTCTCTGAAAAAGATCTTCAGATCCACAGCTAACGGCACCAACCTGACAGAAGTAAGATTCACGACTCAAGATGCAAGATTCAATAACCTTATAATATTTATACTCAAAGAGGTCATTGTCTTCTGCATTGCTGTATGAAAATATTTGCTTTAAGAAAGTTGGTTTGTCTGAGCTTCTCATATTGTGCTCAAAAAAAAAAAAAAAAAAAGAAAAAAAAAAAAGGAAAAAAAGACATTATAAGACAATTCATATTGGTCACTCAGTGGAGCAGCATTTTGAGACTATAGCCAATGGATAAGACGCCTGTATTAACACATCATTATTTAGTCTTCATGAGACTCCACACTCAAGACTTTACCACACAACAAGCCTGCATTCTGCTGTTTGTCGTTCCTTTTCAAACTGTCCTCTTCTTACCCATGTTTACAGATTGTAGCCACTGGAATCGATGTGGTGGAGGATATTGCAGTTGACTGGGTTGGAGGCAACCTGTACTGGACAGACTACGGCATGGAAACTATTGAAGTGGTCACGCTGGACGGCAACTATCGCATGGTGCTCTTCAGTGAGAACATCACCAACCCTCGAGCCATCGAGGTGGATCCTCGAGATGGGTAATTCACTTTGCCTCAAAATGTGGATTTTGACATATATTGTTGCAGTCATTGCTTAAAACAGTACCATAGGCACATCCCAAAAGAAACGTTGGTTGTTTCCCAAGATAAGATGCGTGGTACACAAAAGCACTTGAAGTAGCAAATAAAAGCGACACAAAAGGGACAGAAACCACTTAACTTTGACAAAGGACGGCACAGGTCGACGTTTCGGCTTACGCCTTCTTCAGGACATAAACAAATGGGACATAACTTCAACAAACAAGCAAAAGGTAACTCTGCGGACGTACTGACATACACGGCGCGAAAAAAAAAAAAAAAAAAAAGGGGGTGGGCAAGAAAAGGACCAGAAAAAATAGCAAAATTATCACAGCACCCATCCTTAGGTGACAGAAGACCATGGACTGTGTGTGAAAAAAAAAAAAAAAAAAAGTTGGGCAGAAAAGAACAAAAAAGAATAGTGAAAATTAGCAATCACAACACCCATCCTTTGGTGACACAGGACCATGGATTGTGTGTGAAAAAAGTTCAGAGGGTTATGTTACGGCTTTTCGTTCAAACCACCCGGGGCCTGACTTCCCAGGCGCTGAATAATGTGCGACTCCATGTCGCGTCTGTCTGTGGCGTCACCGTGCATAAGCCACAGGCCAGTTACTGTCATATTTAAGATGGAGTGGCCTGCAGAATTGAAATGCACGGCAACGGGTTTTATTCTGTTGTGTCTGGTGTCGGCGATATGTTACCGTTTCCGTTTTCACTTGAAGTAGAGCTGTATTTTTTTCGTCTGCCACACCGAACCGTAAGCTGTGCATTGAAGTTGTGGCTGCATGTGTTTCATCTCTTTTGCAACCAGTTTTGCAAAAATCATGAAATGGACACCTTACCATGCTCAGTATTTTCATGGATCCCTCACCAACCCATACAGTCCAGAATAAATACTTGGGTATTTTGGGTGACTGAATACAAAGAGCCCTTTAGACAGAAAGACAATGATTTTGGTTTATACTGAATGGAAGTGAAAGGTTGAAAGAACGAAGTAAAATGCCTTTGTTGTCTGTCAGCCAAGCTTACCCCTTTTTCTTGGGCGGAAATACATCTGGCTGTCTTTCAAGCCATTTATCATGACCGTCATTGTACTATTCACCAGGGCCCGATACTTGTTCTGGTCTGACTGGGGTCAGAATCCGCGCATCGAGCGGTCAGGGTTGGATGGTTCCGGACGAACAGTTCTGGTCACCAAGGATCTGTTCTGGCCCAATGCTCTCACCATTGACTATCCCACCAAGCGACTCTACTTTGCTGATGCTCGTATGGACTTCATCGAATTCTGCATGTATGATGGCTCTGGGAGAGTCAAAGTGTTTGGAAATGATCATGTGAGTGGAACACTGAAGGAAAACACACCTTATGTGTAGGTTGTCGGTGTTTAATGGAATCAGAAGCTAGGAACATTCAATTTACACTAATCTATCTATTTATTTATTTATTTACTTATTTATTACTTTGGTGTTGATTTTCACATTTGTTTGGGTGTTTACAACGCTTGTAAAATTTTAAGGAAAGTTGCTTTCAATCAGCTGGACTCGTGAATGTGGAAAACACAGTTGTGATGAACTACGGTGATATGTTGCAGTGCTTATCATGTAATCTCACTGTATATTATTGTATAGTATTTTTTAATGTCTTCTGTCAGTTCCTTCGACACCCACATTCACTGACAATCTATGAGGACTGGTTGTACTGGAGTGACCGCGCAGCTTCGAGAGTGTCAAGATGCAAGAAGTTCAACTGCACTGACCGCAGCGTTGTGGCTTCTAGCATTGCACGACCACTTGGAATCGCTGCCTACAACATCGTGAAACAACCGTCAGGTTTGTGCAATTCTTGATCCTGACATGCTGAGATTTGTTGCTTTTTCAGAAAGCATATGTAGGGCTTACTGTTTACCTTTTCTGCTGTGCTGTTGTTGATCAACATGGACTCGTTGAGTTATGACTACCGGGTAGAAGTTTTGCCCATAACAAGCGGGATGCCGCAGAGGAGTAATAATGATAATAATATCGAGTATTTACATGGCTTCTATTCTTTCACAAGCTCTAAAGACTTACAACAACCCCTCCCCCCAAAAAAAAACAAAAAACCAACAACAACAAAAACCCAACAAAAACCAGCAAAAACAACAACAACAACGAGAGAAACAGAGAAACAGCTCACCTTGGGCAATCAACAGCAAATATTTGTTAATTACATTCATTGGACAGGTGAACACTAAGCATGAGTTGGTAGTAGCAGCTATCTTATATACTGTT
>JACVVK020000003.1:672500-762500 GCA_018292915.2 Batillaria attramentaria
ATATCTGGCCCCAACCAGGATACGGACTCACGACCCGGAGCATTAGAAGTCCAATGCTCTACCATTCGGCCACCCCGGCTCCCCGGGGAAAGGAGAAAGATCTCATGATATGAAGCTGTTCCAACCATGTTCACAACTGCAGTGGGTTGCTGAGCAGAGAGGCATTCAAAGGAAAGTTCACACAAGTGTATTTTTTAATATTTTGTCTTGAGTTCACCCAGTGATGCTTCAAGCACAAAATCTTGCCCCTTGTTGTGTAAATATTTGTTTGTGTTTCTGATCTTTTTCAAGTTGTTAACAGCCAGTGTGGTTCATTTCGACTGATAACCTCCGCAATTGTTTTGCAGCCATGACATCTTTTGTGATTGTGTCCATGCGCTCGACAATCCGCGGGTTTGGGATGAGTCGCAGGGATGCAGATGAGGCCATGACACCCATTGCAGGAAGAGGTATATGACATACATTTTACAGGAGTAGGTTTTACATCAGCACGACTCCAGTTTACTGCTTTCACATTACAACAACAACAAAAAAACATCACCCCCAACCCCCCCCCCCCCCCCAAAAAAAAAAAAAAAACCAAAACAAAACAAAAAAACAAAAACAAAAAAACAAAAACAAAAAGCAAAAAAACAAAAACAAAAAAACAAAACAAAACAAAAACCAACAACAACAACAACAACCAAAAAACCCTACAGACTAACAATTCAGGTAATAAGCTAGGATTCTGAAAATATTTTGCTGTGGAGGAAAGCTGGAGGAGCAGCCCAGTAGCCATGAGAAACTTGTATCATATATCACTGAGACTAACCCACACCTCACCATGACAATGGTTCCAGCAGTTCAGTAACACACCAACTGTAGTCCAATGTCCTATTCAGTCACTGCTCTTCGATGGTGCTAATTTATTTTTTTCGTGGTGTTTTTAGCTCGTTCCACAACAGACATTGATGTCTACATGCCTGGCCGCTACATTTACTGGGTGGACTCCAGGCAGGGACCTGCTACCAGTGCCCTGGCTGGTGGCATCTACCGGATCAAGCCAGATGGAACTGGTTTCCAGGCCATCATCAATTCTGGCATTGGCACTCACAGCATCCGAGGGCTAAGCGTTGACTGGATTGCAGGCACGTTAGAATAGTCAATACATCTAACTTTGTTTGTGAATTTGTATCTTATCAACCTTTTGTGCAGTTAAATTCCAGTTTAGATATTAAAATGCTTCTCTTTCTATTGTGCATGCCTTTCCTTTCTAATCTTTTAAAAAAAAAAAATCTTATTTCTGAAAAAGAGGTGGTGGAAAATTCTCCTTTAGGTGTCTTATTGAGTTCTGTTGGTTGTTTCTCAACAGGCAACATCTACTTCACAAACTCATTTGACGTTGAGGTGTTTATCGAGGTGGCGAGAGTGAATGGTTCGCATCGGAAGGTGATTGTTCGTGAATCTCATGGGTCACCTGCTGGGGTCGCTGTCAACCCCATCAAGAGGTAATTAACCTAAGACAGCTTCGAGTATGGCAGTGTTCGTTTGCATGGCCAGCAGACAGCATATTTTGTTCAGATTGAGCTATGATAATCGGTAGGATAGACTGTTTCAAGCATACAGGTACACTCATAAGTGCAGCTGTTCAGAAACGAAGGTTGGCTTCTGTGAAGCCTAGTAATTAATATTAGAATTGGTGTCTTTACATTTCATCTCTAAGAGGAACTGGGTTAGAATATCTAATTCTTGCATAGTTGATCAGTGCGGTATGTAGTGTTTCAGTAGTTGCCTCAAAGATCAAATGACTTTCCAAATACAATGGAATTCTTTTGCATTTCGTAAATTTCTAAAACCTGCATTTTCCCCTCACTCTGCAGATACTTGTACTGGGCGGACATGGGCCAGACAGCGAAAATTGAACGTTCTCTCCTGGACGGCACCAACCGCACAGTGCTTGTTCAGAATGGCATCAGCCTCCCGCGCGCCATCACCATTGACTTCACTACTCACAATGTCTACTGGATTGATTCTGTTATAGATGCTATACAGGTAGTGTTGGGTTCTTTGTTCTGGGATGTGTATGAGATGCTTTGGGTGAGGGTGAGTTTTTAGGGCTTAAAGCCGCGCAAGCTGCAAAGACTAATTCGCAGCTGAGTGTGCCTGCACTACACGAAAAAAAACAAAAATGTGGATGCAAACTAGTCTACGGGGCGGTATAAACTCAGGACATGCAGGAGACGCTGCACCTGCATGCTAATTTCTCGAACTGTATAAATGTGATGGTTCCAGAAGAAGAAAAAAAAAGTCTTCAGATATAATTATCACAGACAATCAATTTATTAGAAAGAAGAAAAATAATCATTTTTGATGAGTGATTTTTTTTTTTTTTTTTTTTGCTGTCCCAACTCTTTTTGCCAGCTTCAGTGGTGTTTCTCCCAGGTCATGGGTGGAATCCACGGAGGGCTCGAAAGTTGGGGCAATTTTTTTTATTATGCATGAGGATGGAGATGGGGATGATGGTAAGATGATGCCATGGAGGTCCGCGTGGTTTGGGACTGCGGGACAGGGCCGCATTCCACGCTTCCTGTCATAAATATCCCGGCGTTCACCAGGCCTGGGAACTACGGCATCTGCGGTGTTGGCTGTATAATCATCCACATCATAAGATGTGTCATTCTAAGGGAAGCACCCCCAAAGTCACACCCGTGAAGTGGGTGAATCTCAGCTGTGTGGCAACAGCCTCCCCATTGGGCCCAAAGCACACCCGCTCTGGGTAGGAGCCGACCTAGGTAGGAAAATCCCACTTGCCTCGACTGGGATTTGAACCTGGGTCTCCCGGTCCATGGTCCGAAGTGCTAACCACTACACAAGGGGGGCCGGTTAATGATGAGTGATTTTTGTTGTTGTTTCAGAGTATTTCTTTCAGTGGTGGCAACAGGCGTTATGTACAGACAAACATTCCAAATGGCTATGGATTATCCGTCTTTGAAAATTACGTCTACTGGGTGGATCAAAACCTCAAAAATGTAAGTAAAATTTGTTTGATTCAGTGTTGAATTGCATGTACGCGTACAGTGAAGTATTTTTGCGATAATTCTGCTGTGCAATGGCAAAACACACTATGTCCATGATGTCATTTGAGGGAGTGGGTGGGTGGGTGTTTGGGAGTTCAACGTCCTTTTCCACCACGTGTGGGTGATATCAAAGATGGGGCAACTGAACGAGAAAAAGGCCAGTACAAATATTTAGCCCCAGCTAGGATGCGAACTCACAACCCGAGCATTGAGAGTCCAACGCTCTACCATTCGGCTATCCTGGCTACCCTGTCATTTGAAGGGAAAAGAGGGGATTTCAAGATGAAAGACATTGACGTCATGGTCTTTTTCCACAAAATGACGTCATGGACTTACAGTGTTTTGCTATTACACTGCAGAATTGTATGTGAAAGAAAAAAATGCTAAAAGAACATTTTGTTGTTTTTTTGTCTTCTGAATTGAACTTCTCTGAATAGCTTGATGGACATAGGAAATAAAAAACACTACAGAAGTTTCTTGGGTTGAAAAAGAATATGAATAAGAAAGTTATGTTTTCTTTCCACATCTTGTGTCGTATTGTATTGCATTTGAGGAGTAGGTGTTTGTCCTTTCCCATCACATGTGGGTGATATCAAAGACGGGACAACGAGAAAAAGGCCTGCACAAATATTTGGCCCCAGTCGGGATTCGAACTCACGACCCGAGCATTGAGAGTCCAACGCTCTGCCATTCGGCTGTCCTGGCTCCCCTGCATTTGAGGAGCTGACCAGGTAACTCCTCATTACTGGGTTATTGTGTAAGTGTTTCAGGCATGCTTACAATTGTTCTGTGTTGGTTTCAGCTGTTCCGTACGCCCAAGTCAGCTGGTATAAACGCACCTTTCATACTGAAGAGTAACCTGCAAGGGCTGACTGATGTTGCTGTCTTTGACACCGCTGCCCAGCCTGACAGTAAGTTGAATGTTTTGTTTTTCCCTTTTTCTCACTCATTTTGGAGCCTGGGCATTTCTACTGTACAGATAAAATGGCGCTGATCTAAATATCTGTTGTAAAAAAGCATTAGTAGAGCAGTATTTGCAGGGAGTGAGTGAGTTTTTAGGGCTTAAAACCGCGCAAGCCACAAAGACTAATTCGCGGCTGCAGTATTTGCAGAGTGATGTCCATGCCTATTAAAAGAAGTACTGATCAGCACATTAGTTAGTTAGTTAGTCAGTTAGTTAGTTAGTTATTTAGGGCTTAACGCGGCGCAAGCAACAAAGGCTAATTCGCGGCTCATGAAAGTCCCTTCCTGCCAGGTCCTTTAAAACATAAAATTCCTGTGTTAAAACATATGTAAATAAATATTAAGAATCTATCGGGTCTAAATGAGAAACTTCTTTCAAGACTTAAAAATTTAAGATAGGTGGTTAGTGAAAGACTGAATATTTGAGAGGTCTATTTAGCACATTAGTGAATGTCGTTATCAATTTTCTTTTGTGAAGGTGATAGCCCATGTGCATCAAACAATGGAGGTTGCGAACAACTCTGTTTTGCTTTGCCGAACAACACTCAGCCGCTGTGTGGATGTTCTTCTGGTGCCTTATCCAGTGATGGCAAATCTTGTCAAGGTATGGGCTGCGTTTTATTGTACACTCCATCAGTATTTAACAACAACAACAACAACAACAACAAAAAATACATGCCTTCCTCAGTTTATTCATTGCTTTAGTTTGATGCCAAAAGTCATTTCTGTCTCTATGACAGTTTTTAATGCAGTCCATGTGATTGTTTGTCAGTCCTTTAAAAGACCTGGTAAAGTCCACATTACTTATACATGGAATTTGAAGTTGCTTTTTCATCCTCGGTGAGTTTGGCGCCATACATCTTTGTTGCATATGAGCATTCCTTGGTTCACCACAGTTAACAACAGCAAAAAATTGATGCGGCAACAGTTTGGATGGGTAATATCTTTAACCTGCTTGAGCTGTCTCGGTCACTTACGTCTGCTTTGGAAATGTTCAGCCCACCAAATTTGAAAAATAAATGCAATTCTAAATTCAGAAATTTAAATAGCTGAGCCGACCCTTTGCACCATGTGATTGTAATGTGTTTATGTCCAGTGTGTGAGAGAATGCGTATGATTCACATGAGCGTGCGTGTTGGGTTTAGTTTGCGGTGCTTTGAGCCGATTCATGAAATTGGGTAAAGCGCCTTTACAATACTCATTATTATTATTATTATTATTATCATTATTATTGTTACATCATTATTTTGATCTAACTTGCAGCTCCATCAGATTTCCTACTGTTCGCGGCGGAGACAGAAATCCAATCTCTGTCCCTCGACCCTGACACGACCTCTGCTCCCATCCCCTCCATTACCAATCTGCGCGGAGCGGTCGCTGTGGACTTTGATTCTCAGGAAAACTACATTTACTTCTCACAAGTCACAGCAAAGAAGATCTCCCGGGTCAGGAAAGGGTCCAACGAAATCGAAGACCTGATTGCTGTCAATAAAAATAGCAGTAAGTGTAAGAAATTTTCAGATTTGTAAGTCCTGTATGTGTTGTCAAGTTAGGATACAGTTAGATTCGTTGTCTTTGTGGATGTTAATGTTTTTGGCTCCCTTGTGTAACAATGGGAGTCTATGTTTTAACCCTCCGTCGTCTGTCTGTCTGTCTGTCTGTCTGTCTGTCTGTGTGTGTGTGTGTGTGTGTGTGTGTGTCCAGAAAACTTTAACGTTGTCATTTTCTCAGAATCTACAAACAGCAGGGACGCCAAACTTGGCATGCTGATAGACAACCGCAAGACCTTTCAAAACATATCGTTTTGAATGACCTTGACTCAAGGTCAAGGTCACTAAAGCTCTCTGTTTGAAAATTTTACATTGGCATTTTCTCGTAATCTACAAACACCAGAGGTTTTAGACTTTGTATGATGATAGACATCCATAAGAACTTTACAGATATACATGTGTTCAGTGGCCTTGTGTCAAGGTCAAGGCCGTACAAGCTATTTTTGTGAAACCTTAACATTGGCATTTTCTCAGAAACAACAAACAGCAGAGGCGCCAAACCTGGCGTGCTGATAGACAGTGATAAGACCTATGCACACATACCATCTTAAATGACCTTGACTCCAGGTCAAGGTCATTAAAACAGTCTGTTGGGAAATTTTACATTTGCATTTTCTCAGAATCTAGAAGGATCAGAAGCCTCAAACTATGTGTGATGATTGTCATTGGCAGCACCTTTACAGACATACCTGTGTTCAGTGACTTTTAGTCAAGGTCAAGGCCATGCAAGCCTTTTTTTTGGAAACTTTAACCTTGGCATTTTGTCCATAACAACAAACAGTAGTGGCACCAAACGAGGCATGATGATAGACAGCAATGAGACCTACCTTTCTGAATGACCTTGACTGAAGGTCAAGGTCATTAAAGCTGTCTGTTATGAATTTTAACATTACTGTTTTCGGGGGAACTACAAATACTAGAGGCATCGAACTTGGCATGATAATAGACATTGATGAGATCTCATTTGAATGACCTTGACCAAGGGTCAAGGCCATACAAACTGTTTCGGGGAAAATTGTAATATTGCCAAGGACTCAGAGCGCCAGAGACACTTTACTTGGCATGATAATGGATAGTAATAAGAGCTTTACATACATACTCTTGTGAATGACCTTGACCTGTGTCACAAGGGAGCCGTGGAGGCTTCTGCCTTTCTAGTTGAAGAGATGTATTCAGCACTTTGTGATCAGATTGCTCAGTTACTGTCAAATCTGTATTGACTTTTGCTCTGTAGGTGCATTGGCTGCCTGTGCCTGCCCGAAACCCCCCCCCCCCCAAAAAAAAACAAAAAAACAAACAAAAAAACAACAACAACAAAAACAAAAAACAACAACAACAAAAAACCACCCAAAGGCCCCAAACAAACGGAAAAAAACCCCAACTAATTGGCATCTCTTTGTCCTAAAAGAGTGCATGTTATTGAAACAACAACAGCCACCAAACCAAAGTGATTTCTTCTTTCTGTGTCACTAGCTGGTGCAGCTTATGTCCATGAGATCACATCTGTGGAAGGCCTGGCCTTTGACTGGGTGGGTAAAAAATTGTATTGGGCTGACCTCTTCCGCAACCGTATCTACAGCGCGTCGCTCAACAAGACCAAACCTGTGGTGATCGCTGTTGTTCAGAGTCCTCGAGCCCTGGCCATTCATCCGTGTAAAGGGTGAGTATACACAATCATGTCCTCTGTGTACTGCCATGCTGATATTAGTGAAAACTGACCAAGAAACCTGAGATCTGAGAAACATAACACATCTTCGGTTAAGAAAGTTAACTGCAGTGTTCTGTCTTACATTCTCGTGGATTTCTTTGTTGCTTTTGCTAATTTTCAAAAAATTGACTCACTGTTCTATATTGTAAGTCAGTACAAGTTAGGTTTTTTGGGCTTTTGTTTTTGTTTAAACTACTTTGTTATCCCCTTTGGGAAATTGGGTTGTTTCCCCTGGGGGAAGTGCATCGCCGCAGTGCATTGCAACTCAACCTACCTGTCCTGTTTCTAAATTTTGCTGGGGGAGGAAAGCTGGATAACTCAGAGAGAAACTGCCTGTCTTGTAGCCAGAGAAACCGGTATCACAGGTCACAAGCTTGACCTGGACTCGAATCCACAGCTCATGGTCATGACATTGGTGACAGCTGTTTTGTAGCACACCTGTTAAGTCTGCTACCTATTAGACCACCGCTCTCCTGATTCAGCTGCTCTGTGTGTGTGTGTGTGTGTGTGTGTGTGTGTGTTTGCATATTTGTTGGTGAGAGTGCGGGAGTACGCACATTAATTGAGTCACTTTGTGAGAATTTTGCACCACATAAGTACAATTCATTATTATTATTATTAATTCATGTTCTTACACCAGTGTGCTATCTGTGTTACAGATACATCTTCTGGTCTGACTGGGGACGCACGCCAAAGATAGAGCGAGCCACTATGGCTGGCAACCAGCGTCAGGTGATCGTGTCCTCAGACCTTGGCTGGCCCAATGGACTCTCCATAGATTTTGATGAGGAGAAAATTTACTGGGCAGATGCACAGAAGTAAGTAAATATCTATTGTCAAAGCAGATTCCTCCAGGATAAAACTACATAAAATAAACATACAATCTGATAACCTCTTTCAGGCAACCACCCGTTCGAGAGACCACCTGCCTATACAGATCATTGTTAAGTTGACACTGGGTTTCATTTTCTGGGTATCTTACTGTTTGGTGCCATATTTTGGCCACCACACCTAGTTCAAGACCACTTTCACAGGGCAGTAGGGGCTTTTGCACAAGAGGGTGGGTGTTTAAGGGTTTAATGTCCTTTTCCACCACATACGGATGATATCAAAGACAGGGCAACGATGAAAAAGCCAGCACAAATATTTTGCCCCAGCCGGGATACGAACTCACGACCCGAGCATTAGAAGTCCAACGCTCTACCATTCGGCCACCCCAGCTCTCCCTTTTGCACAAGAGGGTGGGTGTTTAAGGGTTTAATGTCCTTTTCCACCACATACGGATGATATCAAAGACAGGGCAACGATGAAAAAGCCAGCACAAATATTTGGCCCCAGCCGGGATACGAACTCACGACCCGAGCATTAGAAGTCCAACGCTCTACCATTCGGCCGCCCCGGCTCCCCCGTTTGCACAAGAGGTTCCACTGTACTTCACATTGGGTTGTAGCCCACCCACTATTTTTGGCATTGAAAGCGTCAACACAGGCAGTTTTCTAGTTTGTTGTGTAACACAGGGTCCGTACAGGTCATGGAATCCTGGAAAAGTCATGGAATTTGAAAATAGCTTTTCCAGGCCTGGAAAGTTATGAAATTATCTCAAGAGTCATGAAAAGTCATGGAATTTCAGAATTTTATTGCAGCCATTTTGAGCCAGACAATGAGTTGTCAGCTTGGTGATTACTCACTGGACTGTTCACCAAATGTACCAACAAACTGCCATCCCATGAGGCTAATGGCTAACTCTGAACATTGGTCTTGCTGACTGCGATAACTTTGATAAGCTCAGATTTTCCACCCTCGTGTGTGTCAGTGTGAAAGAGTGTGAGGAAGTTGTCATGGAAAACAGGAGAGATGGCCTGGAAAAGTCATGGAAAAGTCATGAATTTTTGAGACTGTGAACCTGTATGGACCCTGGTAACAGCTCTCTGTCTTTTTTCCCCAGTTTTCCTACAAAATTTTGTCTCATCTGTTTTGTTCCTTTTTCAGAGACCGGATTGAGCGCTCAAGCCTAGACGGAAACTACCGTGAAGTGATTGTGCAGACCACAGTGCATCCATTCTCCTTGACCGTGTTCGGCTATCACATTTACTGGACTGACTGGACACTGCGTAAGTTGAATACATGTACTTTGCTCATTTTACACCTGTGACAATATCAAACTTAAATTTCAGTCTAGTCAGACAAAGATGCACAAATGCATGCATACACATGCACACTCACACTCCCTCCGCTTTGGCTGTGGTTAACTTAATTGATGTTATTTCTTCAGTTTCTTCCCTGACAGTAATAATAATAATAATAAGTATTGTATAGGCGCTTTACCAATTCCATGAATCGGGTCAAAGCTCTGCGAACTGAACCCAACATGCACGCTTACGTTAATTACACGCATTCTCTCACACACTGGATATAAACACATTACAATTATGTGGTGCGAAGGGTCAGCTCAGCTATTTAAATTTCAGAAGTTAGAATTGCATTTATTTTTCAAATTTGGTGGGCTGAACATTTCCAAAGCAGTAATGGTAGAACTTGTCAAAAAAAAACCCTTGCAACCAAAGGGGAAGTGAATGTATAGAGACTACACTTCAACAGCGGGCTAGGTTTGTCAGGGTGTTGCCCATCTCCTCTCCCCTCGCTGCTGTACTTTTCCCCAACCCTGAAAAGGGTCAGGTAGCCAGCTGGGTGAATCAAGATGTTGGAAGAATTGGCTCATCCAAGTGGCTGCGTGCTTAGTGAAATGAGACACTCAGTTGCCTGGGGGTGAGTGGGTGGGTGGGTGTTGGGGGGTTTAACATCCTTTTCCACCACATACAGGTGATATCAAAGACGGGGCAACGATGAAAAAGCCAGCACAAATATTTGGCCGCAGCCGGGATACGAATTCAAGACCCGAGAACTGGAAGTCCAACGCTCAACCATTCGGCCACCCCGGCTCCCCCAGTTGCCTGGGCCACCCACAGAAGTGAATATGTTTGCACCTGTGACATTTGCCAATGTATTGTGTGTTGACAGGTGGTGTGTACCGTGCTGAGAAACACACTGGCGGTAACATGAAGATGCTGGTTCAGGGACTGTCAACGCGACCAATGGGGATCATTGCCTTCTCGTCCAGCAGACAGAAATGTTAGTACAGATTGTTTCCTAGTGCTACCACTCTCCTGGAGGACAGGACACATTAAACCTACAAACACACCCATCAACTCATCGCCATTCTTTTTTTAAATTCCTTTTACGCTTGATCGTATCTTTTGAACAAATTTACGCTTGAAGCACATTGCTGAGGTGCAGTTCCACCCACCAGATTACCCGGAAAGAAACAAGAGGGTGGGTGGGTGTTTTGGGGTTTAACGTCCTTTTCCACCACATACGGGTGATATCAAAGACGGGGCAACGATGAAAAAGCCAGCACAAATATTTGGCTCCAGGCGGGATACGAACTCACGACCCGAGCATTAGAAGTCCAACGCTCTACCATTCGGCCACCCCGGCTCCCTGGAAAGAAACAAGAGGGTGAAAAGGCTGAAGCAAGGCACTGCAGGTAATATTGTGGTTCTGAGTCGTTCAGTCTGTGTAAGCTCATGTTTTTTGTATACAGGTGATGCTGACCCCTGCGGCAACCACAATGGTGGCTGCAGCCATAGCTGTCATCCTGCGCCCGATGGAGGGGTGGAGTGTACCTGCGAAGAGAGAGCCGGATTGGTTATCGGCAACGGAGGCAAGATGTGTGTCCCAGAGAACAACACATGCTCTGATGATGAGTTTGTGTGCACCAATGGGAGGTGTCTGCGAGAACGCTGGGTTTGTGACCTTGACAATGACTGCGGGGATGGGTCAGATGAGGATCCTAATATGTGTGGTAAGTAGTGTGTGTGTGTGTGTGGGGGGGGGGGGGAGGGGCATGCCTGTGCTTCAGTAAATATTGAGAGAAGTTTATATCTTGCAGCTGGTCATATCAAACTTTACAGTATTGATTTCATAACTTTAGAAGAAAATAACTTTATAGCTGGAGTTGACTGTGTCACAACAGAGGTAAAAGTGTAAACTTCAATTACTGTTTTGAATGTGGCTTTCATTTTACTTTTTCAAATAGCCTTACTATAGTAAAATTCTGAATTGGATTCTGTTGGCAAGCCATGCCAGTTCTTCAATTATTTTTTACTTTTCAGCAACCCACACCTGTGATCCCAAATACTTCCACTGTACCAACGGTCGCTGTGTGCCACTTCGATACCGCTGCGACTTTGACAATGACTGCAGAGACAACTCCGATGAATTGGGATGTGGTATGTGAACACTACATATTTCTTCTGTTTGTGTAGGTTCTCTTAATTACTTGTTCTTGTTCATTGCTTTGTCTGGAACAGTGTGTGTGTGCGTGTGCGTGTGTGTGTGTGTGTGTGTGTGTGTGTGTGTGTGTGTGTGTGTGAGTGATGGGGGAGGTGGTCAGTTTGGGGATGGCAATTAAGCTGGATACAAAAAAAAAAAGAATTGTTGAGGTGATCCCATCCAAATTTAATCTTGCACCTCCTTTTAAACCAAGAAAGATTTAAAAGCCATAATACAATCAAATTTATATCACCATGGGCGGCGGTGTCAGTATGTACATATATTATAATCAACATCGCCCTCACTACACATTTCTCACACACTGATCATAAACATCACCCTCATTACAATGAGAACACAAACATAGAAGACATAAACATTGAGAACATAAACATCGAGAACATAAACAGACTTCAGAGGTAGTCAAAACATTTAAACTGTTAGAATTACTTCACTGATCCACTTTGTGCGTGATGTACAGAGTACCCGACATGTGGACCTGACCAGTTTACCTGCCAGAACTACTTCTGTATCGACAACTCACTCAAGTGTAACGGCATTGACAACTGTCGTGATGGCAACAGGACGGATGAGCTGAACTGCCGTGAGTTCATTGAGTTGATTTTGTTGTCAAGCTCCTCTTTATGTATTTTGTGTTAAGAAGTCTTTCTAAATCGGGAGTTATCTGCTTTATGCTTTGTATTCAATCCAACTCGGTGCCCGATTATAAAGCACACAGGTACTCCATGAGAAAAGTTCCTGCTTGTTGCGCTCAGAAATATGCAGAGGAGACAAAGAAGAACAGCTGTTAAGGTGGAAGAAGAAAGTTTGCTGTGTTTGGCATTCAGTCTGAGTAAAAGAGAAAGACTGGCTCTGACAAAGAGTTCCTGAAGGATATGATATCCAGCACCAGATGACGACTTGTTTTTCCAGCTTTAGGGATATAGCTGTCAGGCTTAATAAATGAAATCTTCATTTAGCAGCCATTGACTTGTTTCTTTGCATGTGGCTGTTTAGGATAACCATGAACTTTGGCGTCAGTGGCTCAACAGGATTCCTGATATTTTGCAGCTCCACGTACGTGCCCGCCTAACGAGGTGAAGTGTCCGACTACCAACATCTGTATCATTCGGCGCTACATGTGTGATGGTGATAACGACTGTGGGGACAACTCAGATGAGAATGTCATGTTCTGCAGCCAGGTCACCTGTGCCCCAGGTTAGTGTTCCTTTGGAAAGGGATGGGGGGAGGAGGCAGGGGTAGTGTTACGTACGTTAAATGGTTTTTAGTAGGGTATGTACGTGTTAGTGAGAAAGAGCGGTAGAGAAAGATTGAGCATATGTGTGTGTGTGTGTGTGTGTGTGTGTGTGTGTGTGTGTGTGTGTGTGTGTGTGTGTGACGTGTGTGTGAGGCATTGAAGTGCTCAGGCTACCAGAAAAAGCACTCTGCAAGTAAGGTTAAGTAACACCAGTGACTTGTGAGTGTGAGGCCAGCTTAACATAATTAGCATCACTCCAACCCTTTGACAAACATGCATAAACCTCTGCCAAATAATACCACATACACACAGAAAGAAATTCTGAAACACATACTGTGATACCAAAAAGCACATCACATTGTAAACTCACATTAAGTCAGTAGCGATGTGTGGTCATCTTTACTCTTCTGTCCTATTTTTTTGCATAGTGTTGCTCAGCTACGCTGTCCATGTACTCTGACTTTAATGGTGTTCTGTGTGTCAAAGTCAAACTTTGGGTGAATCTGCTTTCAGATGATTTCCACTGTGAGCGTAGTCACAAGTGTATCCCCAAGACATGGCAGTGTGATGGTGATGATGACTGCGGCTTTGGAGAGGATGAAGGCTCATTCTGTGGTAAGATACGATTGCATATGATGTGTGTGTGTGTGTGTTTGTGTGTGTGTGTGTGTGTGTGTGTGTGTGTGTGTGTGTGTGTGTGTGTGCGTGTGTGCTTTCCGGCCTCTGTGTGTGTATGTCTGTACGCTTGTAAGTGTGCGTGCAAGTATTCACGTTTTGTCCCAAGTTGTGCCATCTCAAATGCTTAGTTCTGGTAGAGGTGATTTTAGCATGTGTGGGATATAATAGAGCTGGCAGAACATTCAACTTTCAATGCTTGGGTTGTGAGTTCGAATCCCAGCTGGAGGCCAGAACTTTGTGCTGGCTTTTTCTTTGTTGCCCTGTCTTTTATAGCACCCTTGTGTGATGGGAAAAGACATCAAGCCCACAACTGACCAGCCGAATCACTTTTACTTTTAGTTTTGCTGACTGAGCAAATAGTCATTACGTCTTAAATGGACCAATTCCATCTTTGCTGAGCCAACTTATGTTTTGGAACAGTTTCACCTGTGAGTGCGCCTGTATTCTGCAAATACTCAATCTTGATTAGTACAGCACTTAATGCGATACAGTGTTGTTTACACTTTGCGTGAGTGGTCAAACATTCAAATTCTGTGACTCTTGTGACACTGCCGGAGTGCTCAGTGTGGTCGTCATGTCATCAAGTACGCTTCTGTTGGCTCAGTGCCAGCATTACAGATGCCATCACTGTCCAAGTGTCTAAGTAGTGTGATGATAGATACCACGAAAACAGCTCAGAACGCTCTGTGAGCATAAAAATGGTAGCATTAGCCCCTTAAAACTTTTTTAAATTTGTAATTCTTGCTGTATTTTTCACAGCCTCCTTCAACAGGACTTGTCTTCCTGACCACTTCACCTGCGCCAATGGTCGTTGTATATCATCGCGCTGGGTCTGTGACGCTGAAGATGACTGTGGGGATAACTCGGATGAGAGTGAAGAACGCAATTGCAGTAAGTGATGCTCTCTATGTTTGAATCTGTAGTATCCTTTGGAGGATATTTGTCTTTTCTCAGCATGTTTTTGAATTTGATTGAAATTTTATAAGGCATTTAGCTTGTAGTCGGGTGAGAAAACTGACCAGTCTGATGTACAAGCCAGATAATAATTATCAGCGGTTGAATTTGAGGAGCACAATGCTGTTCGCATGCAGCAGATTCAGTTATTTGCCATATTTTTGTTACATGTATTTTCACAGAAGAAGAGCTTTTGTGTAGTCATGTGATAGACTATGAAGAGTGCGCTAGGATGGTCACGATGTTAGACAAGAGGCAGTGTGCAGTGGTATGAGAGTTACATAGTGAACTTTGGTGCATTCAGATACAGTGTGAAGTGTATACGTATTGAGCTGATCGTTTGGAGTCCTTCCTGCTTATGATGAAGAGAATGCAAGTGCATTCATTTACCTGTTCATTCTTTCTTGTGCAGACGAGCGTACATGTCCTCCAAACACCTTCACCTGTACGTCTAACAAGGAGCACGGCACATACCCTTGCATCGATATGTCTCGGGTCTGCGACGGTTTCCGGAATTGTCAGGACGGTGAAGACGAACAGCAGACCTGCCCTCCCCGCACCTGTCTTGCCCACCAGTTCCAGTGTGCCAATGGAATCTGTATTTCCTCAAGATTCCGCTGTGACCATGACAACGACTGCGGGGACAATTCTGACGAGCCGGCTGATTGCAGTAAGGGAATCACTTTCAGAAATTTTGCATCGTTTTTCATTATGGACCCATGTTCTCTGTATTCAGTACAATGTCAGCGTCATTTCCCACATTTTATCTGCCACTTGATGTTGCATGTTCGAGATTGGGCAGGTATTCTGATGATACTCTTATGACTTTGCAGTGTGTGTGCTTTGATGGCTGGACTCGTGTTAGGCATGCAGATCTTCCCCTTCTGTTTATTAATTCATTTTTTTTATTAAGATGGCAAGTTGACTCTGTGTTGTGTCATGCATCCCATGTGTGTCAGCGTTTGTGTGTGTGTTTATAGTGTCTGTATGTTTGCGCTGAAAATCATCTACCTTGCTTTTGGATCTATATTTATTTATTTATTCAGACACTGCAGAGGTCAAGTGTCTGCAGAATGTATGACTGTCAGTTCCCAAGCGTCAGTCAGCTGCTTCATGCATTGTGTTTTGCAGATTACCGGACGTGTACGTCAGAACAGTTCACATGTGACAACCAGCGCTGCATTCCACAGACTTGGGCTTGTGATGGTGACAATGATTGTGGTGACCATTCAGATGAGAAAGAAGAACGCTGCTGTGAGTGTGAACGGTTGAAGTACAGTTATACATGTTAAACTTTTACATCACTGTGTATCTGAACTAAAACATTCTGGCAGAATGCGTCTAGACCCATTAAACTTTTCATACGTTAAGATATAATTTCAGCTAATGCATTCTTTTGGCATCTTGTCCAGTGTGAGTTTTGTGTGTAGTAAGTGTGTCTCTACAGTTGTTTCTTGTTTGCATGTTTGTTTTTCCATCAGATTTTTTTTTTATTTTTAATTTTGATCTTTGGGTCAATGAGAAAAATAAACATGTAGATGATGTTCCAGTCTTTTTAAAAACCTTACTGTGAGAAACAGCTTTGTTGTTGTTGTTGCTTTTTAAGGGGGGTATGGGTGGTTTGTTGAGTCAGATGCAAGCATTTTGCTATCACATCATCAATCTAGAACAGACTGATAAAAACTGGGACTGTTTTTGTTTTTCCAGTGACTCCTGAACCAACTTGTCCCGGCAACCAGTTCCGATGTGACAGCGGCCAGTGTATCCACTATGAAGTGGTGTGCAACAAACAGTTCGACTGTGAAGATGAGAGTGATGAACAACACTGCAGTGAGTAGTTTGCTTCCCTCCTTTCTGTCATCTTCCATCCATCCATCCTTTCTCTGTCTTTCTTTATCTCTGTCTTTGTCTTGATGCCTGTCTGCTCACCCGTCTGTCGGTCTATCTGTTTTTTTTTTTTTAATCTGTTCATTTTTTAAAACTAATTTTTGGGGTATATATATATTAATTTTTGGGGTATATATATATAAATTTAATTTTTTGGGTATATATATATATAATAAATTTTTGGGGTATATATATATTCTTGTTTGGTTTGTGGAAATTGTTTCTGAAAAATGAATAAAAGAATAAGTTGACAAGCCTGTTGCTGCTTGTGGTTATTTACCTTTTTTTAAGGCACAGATATCTCAATCAAAATTAATTTAACTGCAAGAATTTTTTTTTTTTTATATCCTCTCTCTGTTTGTGTTTGTTTCAGATGTGAATGAGTGTGATACTCCACGTACCAACCAGTGCCAGCATCAATGTATTGACACACTCACCAGCTTCAAGTGCCAGTGTAACGACGGCTATAGGATCATGACGGACAGGCACAGCTGTAGAGGTAAATTCTTGTCTGCCTTCTCCGATTGTGCCATCAGGCCATTGTATTCATAGCTATGTTCATCATTAAGATAGACTACTTCAAGTGTACAGGTGCTATCCCGGTGACAACCTTTCCAAAGTAGAACATATCTTCTGTGAAACTAGTAATTGTAGAGTATGTGTCTTTAAAAGGACAGACGCAAGTCTTTCCAGTGAGATGGACATATTAGCAAAGCTTTACGTGTGTTAAATGTGGATGACATTTTCTGTATGCTACCTTAAGATGTTCATAATTTACAGATGTGAATGAGTGTGAGGAAGAGCCAGGCTCTTGCAGTCAGGTGTGTGAAAACCTGGAGGGAAGCTTCATGTGCAAGTGTTCTGACGGATACGAGAAGCTGAGTGATGGACGCACCTGCAAGAAAACAGACAGTGAGTCGTTTCCTTTGTTACTGGCAGTTACTCTTCTTCGTTATGTGATTTATTAATTTTGGTGCTGCTGCAGCTGGAGGAATGAGAGAGAGAGAGAGGTTTTTTTTGTTTTTCTTTTTGCTGCCCCAACTCTTTGCCAGTTTCAGTGGTGTTCCTCTCAGGCAATGGGTGGAATCCACGGAGGGCTCGGAAGCTGGGGCATTTTTTATTATGCATGATGATGGAGATGAGGATGATGGTAAGATGATGCTATGGAGGTCCGTGTGGTTTGGGACTGCGGGACAGGGCCGCATTCCACACTTCCTGTCATAAATATCCCGGCATTAACCAGGCCCGGGAACTACGGCACCTGCGGTGCCGGCCGTGTAATGATCCACATCATAAGACATGTCATACCAAGGGAAGCATCCTCAAAGTCACACCCGTGAAGTGGGTGAATCTCGGCTGTGTGGCAACAGCCTTCCCATTGGGCGGCTGGCTGGCTGGCTGGCTGTCCATCTGCCTGCCTGCTTGCATATCTGCCTGTCTGTCTCCCTTTGGATACATGCCTCTCTGTCACTCATGATTGTCCTTTTGCTCACAGTCATTTGGATTCGTCACTGGTTATATAGACTTTGAGCTTTAACTTGTGAAAGATGTCTGCATTTAATATTGTCTTGGCAAGCTTTCTGTGGAATAATCTGTATGTTCCTTCATAGTGAGTACTAATACGTACTTACGTATGACCATAACATATAACCCTTGACTGCTTCTATCAACAGACATCACGCCATGGCTGGTGTTCGCAAACCGCTACTATCTGCGCGAGATGACCACAGAAGGAGAGAGCTACCGTCGCATTGCTCAGGGCTTTGAGAATGTGGTCTCGCTCGACTTCGACATCCAGAACGACCACATCTACTTCACAGATGTCAAGACGCACAAGGTGCAGAAGATCTACATCAACGGCACACAGCTGGAGACCGTTATGCAGCACGATGTGCCCAGTGTGGAAGGAATAGCTGTGGACTGGATTGGCAGGTATGCATAATGATTGTGGCACATGAAATAAGACGCTTTCCCGATTCAGGTTTTAAGAGGGGATTTGGTGTAGTGGTTAAGGTGTCCGACTTTGGATCCTGAGCTGCCTGGTTTGAATTGCTGCTGGGCAGGAATTGGGTTTTCCCTTTCTGAATCGAGTTGCAATCAATGCAGACTCATTCACAGTGTCTGTCTTACCCTTGTGTATATACACACACATGCACAATATCAGGTGTGCACAGTATGGATCCCATTTCAATTGGAATGGTCCGTGGAATGGCAAACAATCACACACCACAATGAAGGGGTAGCACTGCACTGTGGTAACATGCTTCTCCTTGGGGGGAGCAACCCAAATTTCCCAGGAATGGGGTTATAAGATTATAAATGAATAAATGAAATAAACCCTTTGCAGTAATAAACATAGTAATCATCTGCATCAAGACTGATGGGCTGAAAAACACACTGTGTGTCTCTCACACATTTCACTTACTCATTCCTGCATTAGCACTTCATCTTGGAGTCTGAAATATGTGCCCCCTGCTCAGTTGCTGTACCCCGGCACGGACCTTCAAGGGAATTGAAGGCCACATGGTGTGTCACAGAATCTGCTATCTTGAATCCATCGTCCTACTCAAACGCCCATTGTAATGATCAGGATTAGCTGAAACGTAATACATTATTTGATGATAATGTTCATCTGTTTGTCCAACAGGAAACTGTATTGGGTGGATGGCAAGAAGGGAGCCATCTTTGTGTCAGAGATGAACGGGACCAGTCGTCACATGTTGCTGCGATCTGGAGTTCAGCGTCCTCGTTCCATTGTCACTGATCCCATCAATGGGTGAGTGCTCTGCCTTGCATTTGTGCCTGTGTCTTGCTTGGGGCAAATTGTATCAGTTCTGTGTTATTAAAGTTCTTGGATGGGTTCCTACGTGTGTTGTGTTTTACCTCTATTGTACATTTTCACCATTGTCATACCTAGTCAAATGTTTTGTTGAGTACACTCCAATTACTTTTGGACAAAAGTCAGACTTCAGTCATTTTGTTTTTAAACCATTGCATGCATTTTGTTATATTTTTAGCTTCTTGTACTGGAGTGACTGGGGAAGCCGGCCGTACATCGGTCGCATGAGTCTGGACGGAACCAACATCTCCACGTCCTTCATCACGGATAAGATGGGCTGGCCCAACGCACTCACCATCGACTACGAGTCCAATAGACTGTGGTGGGCTGACGCTCACCTCGACATCATCGAGTGAGTACAACTGCCAGTTACTTTCTTACCAAAGCAGGCATATGTCCTATAGTTTCTGTGCCACAGTGGACAACTTTCAAGACATGTCCTACACTTTTACAGGACATTTGTCCTATATAGTTCCCGTGAATATGAAGCCCTCTGCCCATAGTGTCATGTGTCTTTCTGGAAAATAGAATGAGTTCTCCGATACAGTATCACAAATGTCCACACTGAGCCAAATGAGGTGATCCAGTAGTGTTCATTAAGACAACCACACAGTTAGGTCAGTGAAAAATAAAGAGGGTGGATGGGTGGGTGTTTAGGGGTTTAACATCCTTTTCCACCACGTTTGGGTGATATGAAAGACGTGGCAACGAGAAAAAGGCCAGCACAAGCATTTGGCCCCAGCCGGGATTCAAACTCACGACCCGAGCATTGGGAGTCCAACGCTCTACCATGCAGCTATCCCGGCTTACCCAAAAATAAACAGACTCAAAAAGAAGGATGCACACTGGAGGTGTTTGATAATAAATTTGCGTGCCACAAGGAAAAGGAGCAAGCTTTTGCACATTGAGTATGCGCTTATAGTTTGTGACAGAGCTCAAACACAGTTGTGACGAACGATTTGTCATCCTAATGACATCTTTTGTGTGGCACTCAACATTTTCTCAACATCCAGACCGCCAATTTCCCAGGATAGTGCCAGTTCTCACAGATAATGTACATTCACTTTGGTACATGCTGTAATTGACACCGTAAATTTCAATATGCTGACCATCAGCACCGTCAGTCTCTGACACTTAGACTGCATTAGAAAAATATTTGAATGCTTTGTTTTGTGACGTTGTTGACAGATTTATTGGTGTTGATGGCACTGGACGGCACACAGTCATGGAGGGGGTCCCACACCCGTTTGCCATTACCATATTCGAGGACTGGATGTACTGGACGGACTGGAATCACATGACCGTCGAGCGTGCCCACAAGTTCACGGGTGAAAACCACACGGTCCTGCTGAACGTTACACACAGGCCTATGGACATTCACATCTATCATCCTCTTCGACAGAAACCAGGTGAGTCATCTTCTTTGTGTAAACTATGCTATGAGGATGGTGTGTACCTTGTACAAGGCCTCCATGCTTGTCATGCATTTCGCTAAACATAATTGTTAGTTAAAGGCCAAGGGTGTCTGGGGCAGTTTTCCAGTCAAACCATAATTTGGTATGGGGCACATGCTAGTCAGTAACAAGTGCCTACTGCGTATCAAACCATGTGCAGCTTGCAAATCGTCCCTTCCCACCAGCTGTTTTTTCACATGATAGCAACTTAGGACAGGCATGTGCTTGTTGTACTTTACCTTGACTAGCTGGAGGGAATTTTTTTGTTTTGGTTTTTGGGTTTTTTTACTCTCAACATTTGCTTTAGGCTCCGTGTTACAACGGAATCAGTTTGACAAGATCAGCCATGCATCCTGCTTTGGCTGTTTAGTTCTAAAAACAAAGGTTACTGGATTTTAAAACAAATTTTCCTTTTTACCATCCCAACTTGAAGAATGTGTGGGTGTTTTGAGGCTTTACGCTTTTTGTCCATGGTAAGGGTAATTTCAAAGACAGGGATGCTGAAAATAGACCTGTACAAATTTTGGCCCCCGTCTGGATTCGAACCTTGGACCTTCTGATCTTGAGTTTTACACTCAACCTGTTGCGTCACTGTTTTCTCCTCGTGCAAGATTAACCATATTAACAAAGGAGCTTGCAGCTCTGTTCAAATGAGTGTCCTCACCTTTCACTTTGCTATAACTGAACTTTACAACAGCCTTCTCATGTCCTCAACTGGGTTTACCTCATTCAGGTGAGAATCCTTGTGGCGAGGACAATGGCGGCTGCTCACATCTTTGTCTGATTGCACCTGGAGGAGACAGCTACACCTGCGTCTGCCCTGACTTCTTCTACCTGTCATCCGACAAGCGTACCTGTGTGTCCAACTGCTCACTGGCTCAGTTCCGCTGTGGTCCAACTGATGACCGATGCATCCCACTGTTGTGGAAGTGTGACGGGGAGCCAGACTGTTTGGATGGGGCGGATGAACCTGAAGACTGCCGTGAGTGCAATGTCTCAATCACGTGTTGGCTTTTCTGTCTAGTTAGATGCAGAGGATATTGTGGCTTGCAGTATGAATATTATTGAATATGGTGTCTGATATTTGTGTGTAATAGGCATTCATGATCTGACATCAAAGCAAGAGGTTATATTGCATACACACCTGTTGACTGGCTGGTCAGCTGGTCAGTGTCCTTTACAACCGCTTAATCGTGATATCAGTTACAGGGCAACAAGGAAAAAACCAGCACAGTTTTCTGGCTCCCAGTCTGTATTTGAATTTAGGACCCGAGCATTGAAAGTTCTGCTCTCTTTCACCTCAGCCATTCCATCTTCCCACATATGTTGGGTGAGGGGTGGTCTAATGGGTAGCATGTTGGACTTAGCTACTGTGCTACTGAACGTCTGTCACGGCTGTCACAGGTTCGAGCCCAGGTTGAGCTTGTGATATGTGATACGGATTTTTCCTGGCTATCAGGCTGCTTATCGGGGGTTTCTGTCCAGGTTATCTGGCTTTCCTGCCCCAGCAAAAATTGAAAAATGGGATAGGTATTGGATGGCACTGCACCATGGAAATGCGCTCCCCCTGGGGGAAGCAGCCCGAATTTCCCAAAAGGGGTAACAAAGTAGTAAAAAATTAAAAAATGACATACTTACCCATATTTGATTATACACACAGTCATCCATGCATCACGCTCACTTCTGCTTTGTTTTCAATTCACAGTGCTAGTTGATGATTCATTATGACATTATGCACTTGTCATCCTCCTAGTTCAGTATTAATTCTCTGCTCATTGACATTACTGCACTATTTTGTAGCGGTGAACAAGTGTCCGCCAGGCCAGTTCCAGTGTTCGAATGGCAACTGTACATTCCCCTTCAACGTTTGTGATCTGGAGGACGACTGTGGGGACAACTCTGACGAGGATGGATGCAAACTCCGACCATGTGAACCATGGCAGTTCCGGTGTGACAACTTCAAGTGTGTGGCCAAAGCTTGGGTTTGCGATGGAGACGACGACTGTAAGGACGGTTCGGATGAAAAGGACTGTGGTGAGCTGAGCAGAACTTTTATTTTTCTGGTTAATATCTGCCTTTGGAAATCTGTTTGAATTCTTGCTGACACGGCCAGCAGGAGGCAGCGTATTGCATTCTTAGCTCATTGATATGGACTAGTTTGAGCATCCTAAATGTAAACGGACTGGCTAAAACTATCAGTGCATTGTTCATAACTGTTCGTCTGTCATGGTCTCTAACCTCCAATGTTTCATGTCGCTACAGGCAACAAGACATGCGCCGCCAACCAGCATCGGTGTGATAACGGGAACTGTGTTCCTAAATCTTGGGTGTGTGATTTTGATGACGATTGTGGCGACAGATCTGACGAGAAGGAAGAGTTCGAGTGTGGTAAGTTCTGAGTTAAGTAGGTAGGTAGGTAGTTGTTTGTGGGTTTGACGTCCTTTTCCACCACATACTGAGTTAAGTAAGTATATTTGTAATGAATACATGTTCATAAACACTCACACGCTCACATAAAAGTTCCTGGTTGGGAAAAACTGCTTGTGATAAAGACTGAATATCATTTCTGCCCATAGCTCAGAAGCAACTGACGCTTGTATGGAGATACATGCATGTGAGAACTGAGATAAGTAGTCCTGCCTCTGTGTTTGTCATTTTGATCCCTGATTTCAGGGGCATTTCAGCTAAAAAATTGGGAGTAAACTTGTTTTGCCTGTGGTTGTCTAAGCATGTTTTGAGCCTTTCAGTATTCTGATATAATCATATGCAAGGGAAAACAGACTGTCACGGTAAAATTTTATCCACATATTGCTGAAATTTCAAACAACCCTCCACAGAATCGCGGACGTGCAAGGTGGGCTGGTGGTCATGTGAGACCAACTACAGGTGTGTGCCGAACTGGGCACGCTGCGACGGAGAGAACGACTGTCGCGACAATTCGGATGAAAAGGAAGCAAACTGCCAGGTGTGCCACACGACAGGTGACTTCACTTGTGAAAACCGGCGCTGTATTCCACGGCGATGGATGTGCGATTTTGACGATGACTGTGGGGATAATTCTGACGAAGATCCAGAAATTTGCAGTGAGTAGCTTGTGTGTGTGTATGTTGTATTTGGTGAAACAGTGCTGAGACGTACACCGCTGTGTGTATGTGCGTATGTGCATGCGTGCATGCATGTGTTGAGGGGGGGGGGGGGGGGAATCACTTTTTGTGTTGCCTGCAATGACCCCCTGTATTTCCTTTCTTTTCCCACCCACGTACTTCCAGTTTGGGTCAGTATGAGCAAGAATCAGGCAATAGTAACAGTTCTTTAACAGGTGTTCTGTAATTGATGGTTTGCCCACATGCACCGATAGTAGATCTGTTGTTTTATGGATGTTAAGGTGTCCATGTGTTTACTGGCTTGCTGACTGTGCAGTTTTCCCCATTTCTGTTGTTAAGTTTAGATCTTGACAAATAATTTCATGTCACTTTGCAGAGGACACATATCGCCAGTGTTCGGAGTCAGAGTTCCGCTGCGACAATCAGAAGTGTGTGCAGGGTAAATGGCGATGTGACCATGATGACGACTGTGGAGATGGATCAGATGAAGACCCAGCCATCTGTACCAGTAAGTCATTGTGTTTGCTGGGCAGTTCATTTTCAGGGTGTTGCCTAATTGCCACTCAGGCTAGGAGACTACAGTCACCAATTTGTGGCTGTTTGTGATACTTGATTTTGTCAGATCCACGCTTTCCCTACTGAATAACACAATTTTACCTGTACAGTTTTATGTTTTCCAATCCCTTTCCGCATCCAGTTCAAAATTGCAACACTGGCGTACCGCCATTTCGATGGCTCTCTCCCTCTGTACCTGTCTGCAATGCTTACAACCTACCAGCCCTCCCGTACTCTCCGTTCATCATCAGAAAAACTGTTAAAGGTTCCAAGAACAACCCTGAAGTCAGCTGGCGGTCGTTCATTTTCTTACGCTGCCCCCTCTGTCTGGAACGCTTTACCTGTCACCATTAGGGACCTTCCCACGCTGACTCAATTTAAGGCCCATTTGAAGACCTACCTCTTTAGGCAAGCTTTCGAGCTGTAGACCGACCACTGTTTCATCCGCACTCAGTGTGTGTGTGTGTGTGTGTGTGTGTGTGTGTGAGCGCAAAGAGTGTTTCGTAGAAAACAGATAGGCGCTATATAAACTGTATTCATTATTATTATTATTATTTATGTTTCCGTGGCCTTTGGAAAACATGCGAGTATAGGATGACCATACAAAGTTTAAGCTCTTGAAACTGGTGGTGTGTCATATTGTGATGATGAAGTTTGAGGCTGAAGACAATTCCTGGGCGAGAGGGATGGGGGGGGGGGGGGGGGGGGGGGAACAACCTGAATTTTCAGAAAAGGAAGATAAAGTAGTCTGTGACTTTCTTGTACACTATGCATGGACAGACAATGCACAAGTTGCCTTTTTGTGTTTTTTTTTTTTTTTCTCCAGATTTCAGCGAGTGTGGTGGTGATCAGTTCACATGTGACAGTGGACACTGTATCAGCAAACTCAGTGTCTGTAACAGTCGGCGGGATTGTCTGGACGGATCGGACGAGAGCGACTGTCCTGCCAGATACCCTAATGGACAGTACTGTGCCCCAAGTCAGTTCGCGTGTCGGAATCATGTGAGTAGCCTGGCTTCTGGTCTATTTCTCATCAGAACATTCAGAAATTGTGAAATGAAATGGAGTAGTTTTGTTGATCTCCAAGTTCAACTGTCGGTTGCCTTCGCAGATTTATCCGCAAATAATGTTTACGCTGGTGCAGAATGCACCAAACTCATTTTAAAACCACACACACACGCTAACACTGCTTCCATTCACACTTCATAGAAACTTGTTTTAATTTTATGCATAACTGAGCAGACAAATTAGTGTCCTATATTTGAGATTCTACATCTCTCACTGATGTTGATGCCGTTATTCAGGTGTGCATCCCAGGAAACTGGAAATGCGATGGGATGGATGACTGTGGTGACGAATCGGACGAACAGAACTGCCGGGTTGAGGACTGCGACGAGACCACCCACTTCCTGTGTCTCAACCGCAAGTGCATCCCACGCTGGCGCATGTGTGATGATGTGGATAATTGTGGCGATGGATCTGATGAAGATGACAGATACTGTGAGTTTCTTTCCTTTAACCCTTGTGATGCTGAACCCGGATCGCCTCTATGGCTTTTTCAGCCTAAACAGATTAATTCAGCAAGACAAGGGTTAAGCAAGCGCTCTGTTTTCATTTTGGTTTTGTGGATATCTGTGGTTGTTGTCATGTAATCTTGTGGTGTTGTGGTGTTCACTTACATTTTTCTCCTGCAGAACTGGGAAAATATTCTTGCTTTGGCGTGGAGAACAAGCTTACTAAGCCAGACTAGACCAGATTTTAACTGGAGAAAAACCTCTGCGATCAGTTGAATAAAGAACCTAGGTGCCTTAGACCTTTTTCTCAGATGTTGGTAGACCTGTGCTGTCAGCTTTGTAGAAACAAGGGAAATTTGCTGCTGCCAAGCGAAGTCTGTCTTCTTAGAGTGAAGCTAGCGTAAAGAGCTGGATACGCCAGACAAAGGGATAAAGCGGCCAGCGTGCGAAATTAGGTCAGGCTGGAGGTTTGTGTGTTTATGCATGAGCGTGGCCTTGGTGCTGGCCGCCTATAGAAAGGCAAGTCATGCAGTGATGCCAGCCATAAATAGCCTTGGGTTTGTGAATGGCGCACAGCTTGTTTTTTTGGCATGCCATAGGCACAGCGGCGAAATCACTCAGTATCGAGGAATGATGCCAGTGTGAGACCATAGTCTCAGCAAACATATAATATTCAAGACATGATAGGTTGTGTGGGAAGTTGCTATGCGTACAAGGCAATCTAAATGTGGAGGTGTGAGTGCCATTTTGAACAAAGTGAAGCTGACAGCTAAATCAAGGCATTGAGCTGAATTACACGGAGTATTACACACTTCTCGTTCATTGTGTTTTCAGGCACCGGCACTCAGACTGGTGTATGTGAAGCAGACCATTTCAAGTGCGCTAACAAACAGTGCGTCCCAGACTCGGCCGTTTGCAACAATGTCCAGGACTGTGAAGATGCTTCTGATGAAAACGGATGCCGTGAGTCACATATTTTGTTTGGGACTTTGAAACTGCTTGGTTTCCTTGTTTTTTATGATGAGTTTTTTTGGGTGGTGGTGTCGGTGTTTTTTTAAGGTTTTTGATCAGCACACACAAGGCCCAGCAACTTTACGTTTTTCTGTTTTTCACATCAAGTGACTTGTGACTGGTTTCAGACAAGGACGTTGGCATGATGAACTGTGCTGTGAACAATGGTGGATGTGAACACAACTGTACCGACCTGTCTGGAGGTGGCTTCTACTGCTCCTGCCGCTCTGGCTTCCGCATCGTGGCCACAGACAGCAAGTCTTGTGAGGGTAAGTAAAACAACTGAATTAGCAATTAACACGTTTGCTCATGGTTAAGGGTGGGGGGTGGGTGTTTGGGGCTTTAACGTCCTTTTTCACCACATAGGGTGATATCAAAGACGGGGCAACGATGAAAAAGCCAGCACTAATATACCGGTATGGCCCCAGCCGGGATCGAACTCACGACCCGAGCATTAGAAGTCGCTCATGGTTAAGCAAGCTGCAGTAAATAAAATGACATAAATAAATAACAGCACTTATTTTGTATTTGGTTACCTGCATCGGTGTGCTTGAAAACAAAAAAACAAAAACCACCCCAAAACTCCAGAAAAGTTAATTCAAAGATCAAGCAGGTTTCATGGTCTTCTTTGTCATTGTTAGCAAGTTCCTGATAACTGAGCCAGTATTCTGATGTGCGATTCACTCATGTGAAATTAGCTGTGTAGCTCTGTTTCAGACAAGCATGAAGAAATTACTACTAGCCCTTAGCTAGTGACTCAACATTTTCACCAGCCCAACTAGAAAACTTACCGGCCACAGTTCAAAGTTAAAAATGTTACAAGTCAACAACAACAATAAAAGAAAACCCAAACAAAGAAAAAACCCAAAATTGACCTGTGGTGCCTCTGCCTCAGATGCGTTCTAAGTTGACAGCTTGTTTGCTTTTGATTCGGAGCACTTCATGGAGAGTTGCATATGTGACTATTATGAAGTATTAGTACCCGCTGCAAAGGAAGCCACACTCCAACTTCAGAGGAATGTACATAGTGTATGTATAGAAGTTTCATTGTAGGGACTGGTTGTCTGTGTTGCAGATGTGGACGAGTGTGCAGCGTGGGGCAACTTCTGCCCCCAGGAATGTCAGAACGTGAAGGGATCCTTCAAATGCCAGTGTGTGAAGGGATTCTTTGACACCGAGAACAAAGGGCTGGAGTGCAAGGCTGCAGGTCAGTCCATCCCTGTTCTATGTCACTTGTTTATTATGTATGGTATACATCATGCATTGTATGACAGGTCAGGTCAGGCTGTTAATGCTTTGGAAATCCCTAATATTCATTTAAAACCATCTCCTACCTTTTTTCAGCGTCCAAAGGCTGGTAGTGCTGTGTGATTGTGTGTGTGAGTGTGTGTATGTGTGTGTTATAGAATGTCCTTTTTTCGGGGGGGGGGGGGGGGGGGGGGATGCTGGGCGTATTGGAAATTGCAGCTTTATGGTCTTTCAATTCAATTCAGTTCAGTTCAAAAGTACTTTATTATGTGTTCTAAAAGTACATTTTAAAACAAAACACACACACACACACACACACACACACACACACACACACACACACACACACACACAAGGATATAATACAAAATAAGAGAGAGACTGCTCTCTTGTGTGTTCTTCCTGACTTCAAACTGAACCCAACTCTCCACTGTGTGTTACAGACCGTAACGTGATTGTCCTGTTCACCATGGGTCACGAGGTGCGCCAGTACCGCTCACTGCGAAAGGATTACTCCGATGAGGTTGTTGCTGGCCAGCAGGCGTACGCTCTTGACGTGGATCCCCCTCGTCAGCTGGTGTACTGGACAGACACGGACCTTCATCGTATCAACCGTGCGGTGGTGCCGAAGGATGATGATGTGAGCACTATTCCTCAGGACCTGAGGATCGGAGGGCTGGACCGACCGGAAGGGCTGTCTGTGGACTGGGTTGCATTGTGAGTTGTGAAATGAATAGCGTTGATGTGTGATTGCACTGTCGTCATCATTATTTAAGTAGATTTTGAGAATAGCTCAGGAGAAGTGTAAACTGATGCGTGTTCTCCTATGCTGTTCTCAAAAAAAAAATCAAAACAAAAGTTAGGCCAAAATTCCATGACATCAGTATTATGGTTCACCTTCAGTTTAATGGACTTCAATATGCTGAGAAACTGGTTATGGTGTGGCCAATTTTGTGGCTCTCAAAAGATAGATTTCTTTCATTATGTCCTCAAAAATAATAATAGTACAACGCAAAGGCCTGTTGCATAGTGTTTTTGTGGACGTGTTATGGTGAAGATGAAATATTATGTTGGGGAGCACGGAAAGTGTAGTTAACATGGTTGGCTGTGGTTCTTAATATGGTGGTTCAAAGCTACAGCAAGTGGTCTGTGCAAAAATTGTTTGCTGTCTTTAGGAAGTGTCAAAAGCAAGGGAGCCTACAGATGCTGCTTTGTTGATCACTGATGTTTACACATGAAGTGCCTGGTCAACTCGAAACGTACATTTCAGAGAGCATTCTTCATTTGTCTTGTTAGTTCACTTTGTGAAAAATGAGCTTGAGAAATATTTTGATGTCTATATTCCTATATTGCTATTTCAGTTGAACCATTTAACATTTTGTTTGTTTGTTTCACAGCAACATCTACTGGACAGATGCAGGGAAACAGACAATATCTGTTGCCAAGAGTGACGGACGCTACAAGAAAACCTTGGTGTCAGAAGACCTTGAATACCCTCTGGCTCTGGCAGTCAACCCTCGAACAGGGTCAGTCACTGCTTTAAATGTTCCAGTTTCAATATAACTGGAAAAAATCTTTCTTGTGCATTGGTGGTTGATGAAAAACAAAACAGATTTTGCAGTGTTAACATCAGTTCAGTATAGTTCGTGGTGGCATCTCTGCACTGAAAAGCGTGCCCTAATGCACCGCCCCCCAGTCACACAATACTGTCCGGTGTTGTCTTTGAGACTGTTCCAATGTTCACCTGGTTCACAAGGACCCTGTCACACCTTTTTAGCGTTGATCATACCGCTACTCTGCAGACAACCTATGGGTATGACGTCTGTAGCTATACTTTTTATTTTTATTTATTTTTTTTTTTTAACCTCAGTTACATGCAGGTCCACTACAAGCCAAAAACAAGTGATTTTTTTTAATTTTTTTTTTTTTACTGGGCTGAGCGTTCCTTCTTCATTGGTTCTTTTATTATTATTATTAATCACTACAGCATTTCTCTTTGTTTTCTGATTTTTTCCCATGGACATACGGTTCTAGCAGACCATAACAATTTGACTGTCCGCCAAATGTTGACTGAGAAAACATCAGTTTCCTGTTTTGTTTGACACAGGTACATGTACTGGAGTGACGTTAGCAGCACTGCGCCAAAGATTGAGCGAGCATGGATGAATGGTGAAAAGAGAGAGACTCTGGTGTCTGAGCGACTCACAAGACCGTCTAGCATAGCCATTGACTTCTTCATGGGTGACCGCATCTACTGGTGCGACAGTAAAGAGAACATCATCGAGTCTATGAAACCTGATGGCACGGATAGGGTGGTGGTTCTTGCTAAAGGTGAGCAGAAGGACTGGTATGCTTTGTTAAGGTGGTGTCATTGAAAATATTTTGGCTTGTAAAGATAGTGTCATGTGCCTCCAGTTCAACAGAAAAGTTTTGATCTGGATGAGAAATGCAGGGTAGGAGGTGAAACATTACGGAGGCATAACGTTATGGGAGTTTGGGCAGCATATCTGAGAGGAGAGTGCCTTGGTTTAGTATAGTTTTGTTATTGTCTACGTCTTGACATGAGTTACCATTGTATAGTGAGTATGCATGAAGCTCATTCATAGAGAACGAAATACAAGGAAAGAGTTAATGTGCTGCAAAGAACAGTGTATAGTGCTGAGCTCTTGTTAGCATGATCGATAGCCACAGTATCATTGACCTCATGAAACATAGCATCAGTTCTTCAGCACTTGAGACATGAACATGACGTCAAACCTGGCCAGAGGGTGCAGAGCTACAGGTGCAGCTTTGTGGTAGCAGTCATCACCTGGAAAAGACTGTGGGATTTAATTGTCATGGCGACTGGGCTGCCGATCTGACCCAACCAGTCAAATTGACTGCAGAAGAAGGACGAGACAAAGAGACATGAACAGCAGCACAAAGATTTTGTACCCTAACTTAACGTATTACTGTTTGCCTTCCAGGTGTCCATATGCCGGTCAGTATTGACGTTTTTGAAGGCGGCCTGGTGTTCGTCGCGCAGGAGGAGGGCAAGATAATTCGGGTGGACAAGTTCGCCCAGGAAAATGCCAGGACGATACAGACAGGCCTCCATATGCCGAGGGCGGTCAGCATCTTCCACATCGCACGCTATGATATTTCCAGTAAGTCAGCAGATGAAGAAAAGCTGATGTTTCTGAAAGTGTTCTGTTTTGTTTATGCATATCTGTCTCATATCTGTTAAATTAAAAAATGTATAATATTGATGAAGTATGTTGTGAATTGGTTGGCCAACATTCAGTTATGTCAAACTGACTGACCGTATCATGCAGTCTGAAAATTGGTAGAAAACTGATAAAGTCACTTTCTTTCTTTCTTTATTTTGTTTGTTTATTTTTTGATTGATTGATTGATTGATTGATTGAATGGTTGAATGGTTGAGTTATTTGGTTTTGATATATTTACATACTTTTTGGGTCTCTTGTGTTATTTGTGCACACACTACCGATATGAACTCTTGTGCACACTGTTCTAAAGATGACATTGTGGTGTTTGTTACAGTCAAGTCAAACTGCTCAGCCATGCCATGCAGCCATCTGTGTCTGATTGTACCTGGTGGTGTCATGTGTGCTTGTCCTGAAGGAACAGATTTTGTGAAAGGCAGCAACACTGTGTGTGACGCAGGTAAAACTCTCCTCTCATCCTTACACAGCACATCAGTATGTTGTATAGAGTATTGTGTTACGTGAAGTTATGCCATTTCAATATGAAGTAACAGATTTTTGTCATGGATTATGATGCAAGTGGTGCATAAAGTGAGGGATTTCAGTGTCAGTGACCCACTCACTGGATTTCAGTGTCAGTGACCCACTCACTGTCATCGTTTGTTTTGGCATAAAGACAACTTGACTACACAAACTTCCAGTAGTGTTTTTCCTCACAGCTACATCCTAAAACTACATTCATCAGAATAGACTTTTGATATGATATACACCACCGCATGCCCACTGGTAAGGAATCACAAAGAATTGTGTAGTTCAAGTTCATGAGATTACATTCATTCATATAGGGCATATGTCGATCGTCCTAGCACAATGCTCGCCTCAGGTCCAAACTATGTATCCAGCAGAAACCAGTGTTGAACAATATACATGTACAAGTATTTTCCGTGACCAGATTTGTCATCTGTGTTATTTTTTTGTATTGTGTTTCAGCCATTGAAATAGAGCGACCAGATCCTAAGAAGTGCCCGTGTCAACACGGCGGTACTTGTGTCAAACCAGACAATGCTGTTGATGTCACTTGTGTCTGCCCGAGCGGTCAGTGCTTACAAGTATCTGTTTGATGATTCACCAGTTGTCTTGTAGATACAAAACAGTTATTACTGAGTCAGTCATTGCAAATGAGTCAAACATACAGAATCTTTCACAGGGTGTGATGGAATGTGTGCATTTCCAGCGTGTTGTCCATGCAAAAAATTTTTAATGGTTTACTTTCATGGACCAGTAAATTGAATAAAGCAAGTTCTTTGTGAAGGCAGTGCATATTATTACTTGGACTGATTTCTTTTGGTTCTGTCTAGGTTATACTGGTGATTTCTGTGAGATAGCTGAGCTGAGCGGCACTGAGGCAGCCTCAGCTTGTGAGTTATTTATTTATCTGTCAAAGTATTTGTGCATTTATTTCTTTATTACCCTCTGTGTTTGCCTCTTGCCATAATTATGCTTTACAATAGAGATCAGTGGTGATGCTTTGAAGACATGGCAGTAAAAGAGAACAGCGCATGCACGCATGTATGCACACACACACACAATATAACAACAGCGACAAAAGTCATAAATTACAACAAAAATCATTGTGGTTTTATGTTAGTAGTCTGTACACCAAATACATGTATATCAGTTTCAGAGATTTTTTTTTTTGGTTCTTGTTGACTTACAGCTGCCAATGTGGCTATCATTGTACCCGTGGTTGTTGCTTTGGCTGTCATCATCCTGCTGGTTGTTCTGGTCGTCGTACTTCGCAGGAGAGGGTTAGTTTCTGTTTTGTTAACTACAGCGCTTGTTACCCATGGATACTTAAAGTACTTTGTCTCACCTTCTAAGCTGTTGTATTTTCTACCCCGCCCTTTGATCAGCTTGCTTTACTTTTGTGTCGTCTTCTGGCACGTTTCTGTGCAGTCAGTACATTGTGAGTCTTTTTCACTCATACACATGTATATCTTCTGTAAAACAGAGTGGACTTCAACTTCAAGAAGCTGATGACGAAGCCGAGCCTGGGCTCCAAAAAGAAGACACAAGGGGTTGTCAGTTTTAGGGATGGAGGTCAGGTCAAACTTGGTGTTCCAGGGATGGCCCCAGACTCCAGCGGAACAACAGAGCTAGAACAGGTATTGTACTCATCTGCACAAAATGCACACACGCTGACACAAATGATAACAGCAATGTTGTCGGCAACAAAACACAAGAGTTTTCATGGGGTTTGTTGCACTAGCTGACCCATTGAGATGTACAAGCCTATCTCAGCCTTGCCATTAATAACTGGTTCCTTTGCATTTGAGTTCTTATCTCGTGCTTTGCACATCAGCTGAGGGAAGTAAGTGTCCGAGAGGAAAATAACCCACCTTAGCAAGACAGTGCTCGTTCCCTCTGTTAGGGAATCACAGAAGTGAGGTGAAGTGCTAAAAAGTGAAGCTGCTGTGAACAGCTGTCAGACAGATCGCAAGTCTAGCAGTTTAACTTGAGTTCTTACACCATCACTAAATATTTGTTGCTGATGTCACCAAAGATGGGTGTGAACTAATCCGTTAACCCTTCGTCTGTTGTGACCAGTAACCTCCAATGGGGAGACTAGGACGCAGTGGACTGAACAGACAAAGGGTTAAGGGAAAATTAATCATCAGTGTCAGTAAAATTTCCCTTCTCTTGCTGCTGCAGGTGACCATGGAAGGCGTGTCTGGCTCGCTTCATGACCCGACGTCACCGACCAACTTCAGCAACCCCATGTATGACAGTCTTCACGCTCACGAGACTATCACACTGCCTGGTAACCCCGCCCCACGGGAATCCTCCACTGATGATGACCCTTCACCTCCGCCCCCACCCCCACGCTCTGATGTCGTTTCTGATCGCATCACCCAGGCAAAGGGAGCAAATGACGGCCCAGAGTTGCGCATTGTGCCACGTGCGTTAGATCCCACGGACGACGTTGAGCATGATACGGCTGGTTTAGTAAGGCAGGGCTCACTCTGATAGCTTTAATAAAGAAACAAAAGGTTTGTAAGTTTGCTGATTGCGGCACATGGGACGTGAGGTTGGCAAGAATGTTGAGAAAATTGCTTGTGCCTTTCAGGAACAGTCGCTGAAATCTTCACTTTCTGTAAGAAAATCATCATCTGTGAATAACTAGTTTCCATCTTGTTGCCGAGTTCAAATGCGACCGACTATTCAGAACTGTAGATGGACCTGTGATGTGGTCTCAGTGATGTATGCAATAAACTTGTCCATTTTCATACATGTTTGTGTAACAGTCTCAGATACCGTTGCTATAGAAACACATCATCTGTTGTTCTGAAGAGCAGTAACTGTAATACATGTACGACAGCAGAGAACACAGTTCTTCATCTTGATCTGCAGCATCACAATCATGGCGCCTTGATTATTATTATTTTTTTTTCAGCTTTCTGCTTCTTAAAATCAAATTTCAAATTTTCAAACATGGATGATTTTCTCATTTATTCAGAAGAAAAATTAACAGCTTTTGCTTTTCCTAGTGCATAGGGTACAACTGATGTCTGTGTCCTGAGCTGTGAATAATTTCATGGAAGTGCCAAACATTACTATCAATATCAACTGTATGGTAAAACCAGACTGCTATGGAGTTAGTCACTTATTTTCTCTCAAGAGAATCAAACAGAAAAAGCCAATCCGCCCATCTGTTTTTTTCCTGTTTTTTTCCCCCCATGGTTTCCTTCAATAATGTAGATGTTGATGCCACTGTGCCTTTAAGCCAAGTTCTGAGCATTTTTACCCACATTTTGTGGGTCTGGTGTGCACGTTGATATTAACTGCACTAAATGCACTACAAGCGGCCAAAAGTATGTACATGTACTTTTAAAGCTTTGCATATCTTTCAGATGCCCTCCTTCAATTGTATCATTCTGTGGCCTTTCTTAACCATTCCAGCAACAAGAATTTTTTTTTTGTAAATTGTTGTAAGATGCATATCAAGTGAGGCATGCTTCACTTATTCTCTGTCATCATTGTCAATGCATTTTCGTGTACATGTTATACCAAAGACTGATGCTTGTGTTGTATGTACTCTGTGTTTTACCACTTAACAGTGGGAAGATTCAGATCCACAGACCTAAAAAAGATAGACCCCCTGCGGTGCTGGAAGTGTGACGCTGCTGCGCGCCATGTTGCGAGTACCTGGAAGTGCCAGACGCTATCAGCTGCTTACATAGCGCGCATAGCATTGGCCAGACGCTATCAGCTGTTTACATAGTGCGCATAGCATTGGTCCGCTTTATCTTACGTCACATTTCTGATGACGTCTTTCTAAAGAACTTTGTATTTCGAACGAGGCATCCTGTACACAGACCATCTGAGTTCTGGTATTCACAAGATGGCCGCGATAGCGACACTTGCAAGCAGCGGTGGCAGCGTGCGGCGGTGGGTCTATCTTTTTTTTAGGTCTGTGTTCAGATCCCATCTTTTACAGATGAGTTAAAAAGTAAACAAATTAGAAACAAAGAAAAAAGTTCTGTTTAAAAAATAAAAAAAAAAATAGTGCCTTTTTGTCAAAATTTGAGCTTTTGAATGAGACTTGCATTCCATCTTTCCCACACGCCATTTTAAGTTTCTGCTGAAAATTTTTTTCTGCTTTGGAATTGTCACTTTTGCAGTCGCGGTTGTGTTGGTCTTGGGATCCATGTCATGTGTGCGTTTCAAACATGCTTCCTTCTTGTACATTTGATGCAAAATGAATTGTGATAATGTGAACTTTTTATGTATAAAAATAAAATGTGTATCATAGGAGCTTTATTTTTGCCATATATTCTGGTTGTAGTGTGGTTGTCGAGGGACATGCCAGGGTAAAAAGGTCTGCAACTGCAAGTCTTGTGTGCGCGATTTTCAGTGAGAATTATGAATGAGGAATATTTTGTAAGAAACGTGTCACTGAGTTTGCTGATGGTGTGGTACCCTTGGCCTTACAGCGCGTTCCTGGATTTTCAAGATTGTGAAATAGTCATAATAAAAAACTCAGTAAGGAATTTCTACGACTTGTTCTGAATGGTGTGTGTTGTGGTGTGTGTATGTGTAGCGCCCCGGGTGTGGGGTCGTCGTGGTTGTCGGGAACGCTACAGATTTAGTTTAGTGAACTACTCTGAAATGTGTGTTTAGAATGACTGAAGTGCGAAAGAGTATTGCATCATACTGTCGGGCCTACGTGCCACACACATCTACCCACTCAAGCACTCATCAAACTTACACTATCTCTCGAAAGAAACAACTGACAAGAGAGTAAAAATCAGAGTGTTCACTTATTCCAATAAAAATTACATGCGGATCATATGAATCGTTAGATGTAATAAGGCAACACAGATTCGGCTCAAAATATATGAGCGTGATGATTAATATTTGTCGGGCAACAAACTAGAGACTACTAAACACTACTCTACATATATAATAACAAAAGAATGCGGGAAGAAACTAAGCTGCAAAATGTGGGACGGGACAGTACAGCTGAAAGTAGCGGGGAGTGGACAATTCCGTGAATGATGTAAACCGAGAGCGAGAGCGCGGTCACTCTGTGAATGGAATTCCTTACTCTGCCTAGTGATCGTCGGTACTGAATGAACAGACAATACACACTTGGCCGCGTGCGCACTGCGTGTTACACAAGAAGCTGGGAAACCTCCCTCTCTGACTGGGCATGAAACAAAGGAGCCTGACACTAGAGTATCTCTCACTAATGAACAACGTTCTATCTCTCTGTCTAAACCAGGAGTACAAACTTACATCATCATTAATTTACTTAACTGTTCTCATTAGTACTGTTAGCTATCAACTCTTAGAGTACTTCGAACTATTACAGGTATCTTCCTACTTTACATCACCTGTTCTCTAGTTCAAAAGGGAATAAAATGAGACACAGTCACCGTTTATCTGAAGACTAATTCCAAGTCCGAATTCAGTGGTTCCAAACACAGTTCACAAATAATCCAATACAGAATCACAGTTTCTCCTCAGTGCAGATAGTTCCCAATAAAAGAGGCATCCAGTAACAGGTCCAATACTGGTCACAATATACTGACTCCAGAGGCTGAGAGGCTAAGCCTGAACATAAGAAATGGGGAAAATTCGAGGCCGGGCTGGAGGGACGACACACAGTCTCTGGGACTCTCAGAAAGCGACTGAGGAAAACGCGGGAAACTCTCGCTATTATAAGGTTCTATCTTTAGTGTTTATGCAAGAAATCACGTGCTCATCACGCGTTCACGTGGCCAGCGCACGTGAAAACTGACCCTTCACTGTGGCTAGCTTGCCCCAATTTAAAAGTGCGCCTGTACTAAGAATGGCGGCTTGTGCCGAACACAAACATAGCGAAGTGTCTTCGCTACATATGTCCTAATCCACTACATGTCAAGGAAAAGTTTTAAACAATCAAGATAGGTAGCTGAGGTGGCGCTGCACCTTAACGAAACTGGAAGAGGATTAGAACCAGTAAAACAAAACGAAACTGTTTAAAAAACAAACAAAAAACTTGTCAATTTACAGCTTGAACAGTATAGCAAGTATTGTGATACAACTACATGTATTTCCACACCCACTAATTCCCAGCCACTGAGTGCATACTTTTCCATTTTATGATCGGTTATTTCGTGTCCTGTGCCACGTGGGGGTTGGAGGGTTGGGGCAGCACGCAAGGTATGGGGGAGAGGGACTGATACATGAACCTAACTGTACTTCAATCCAGATACAAATCTGCTGCATTTGAGTTTTAATTGACGGTGGTGGACAATGCAGTGAAAAACAGGTTTAAGTTCACACAACCAGATGCCATGGAACCATTATGAGTCGGTACGAGCTCCAGCAGGAGCTCTCATAGTCTGGTAGTCGATTGCAGAAAGCAGCAAAAGGTATATGTGCATCAGACCGGTTGTGGGTACAGTTACACGGTTGTCTCCCTTGATGCGCTCAGTCAGTCTTGTAAAATAAAATTGCCTGCCTACTTTCAACCACCAACACTTTATATCGAGAGTGGACGTTATCTAACGTAGACAGAACTCACTGTTAAGCATTAGGTGGCAAACGCACCGTTAGAAATTTCAGAAATGCCAAAAGTTTACCCTTGACCTGTCGGCATGTCGGCATACACAAAGGAAGGGAAACAACTCTCCTCGCTGTGTGGAGAGGAAGGTGCGCATTGCGTAATGGCGATGGGCATCGTCCAACGGCCAGCAGATTTCAGAATTAGACATTTGTCAAGCAGAACTGAATAAGATGCAGTCTTATTCTGGTGGAGCACTTCTGAGCATGGGACCAATTCTAACAGTCGACGAAAACGATTCTTCATACACACGGAAATGGAATGTGGTCTGCTTTTGGTTTGGAGAAGCGCTGACGGATACGCTCCCGTGATTTACTGTGCTTGATACGACAGGCTTATGCTTGCTGCTGTCATTCATCTTCACATGTCGGAAGTGTCCTATTTAAAATGGCGTGGACTGACCTCCGTAGAGGGTAAAGAAAGCACAGCCTTGCCTGGTGCGGATTGTATTCCCGTGAGAATGGCCACAGATTCTGTTTGATCACTATGAAATTAGGACACTTGTAAATACGACACCCTTTTCATCGAATGAATTGGTAAACATAGGTTGCTTATGACAACCAGTAAATTCGCCGGCTTTCGGGTCACACAAGGAGGGCAGCAGAGACGACTGTCGGACTGGGAAAGAGCAGACGACAACAGCATGGCAGAGGAGACGTCTGGCGGGCTTGTTCCCCACTTCTCCGTGTTCATTGGTAAGCAACAGCTTGCTTACTGATTTTGTAGGGACTCCAAACTTTCAAAGTTTGCAAAGTTTTCACAACCATTGGTTTTGCCTTCATGTCTGCTGTCTATTATTAATAAGATTTATTTATCTGTTGTGAAAGGAACTGGGACAAAAGCCCTGTTGTGAAGGTGGTATGCATTCATTCATTATTACAACTTGCAGTAACACAAAGGGAGGAGACATGATGAACCCGTTGTGCTGATTTGTTCACATTGATTGATGGTGCTGCTGTTTTAATTTCAGGTAGTGGCATATTGGTTTGTGGATTATAAAACAGTCCTTAAACTGTCTCCTAATCATTAGCAGTGCTTATAGTGATATATATATATCACTCAACTAGAGTGCACTCATTTTAGCCCCCTGTCCCACCCACCCTGCAGCCATAAAGGCTGTTTTAGCAGTCATCTGATAAAGACACATTGCTTGTTCCAGATGCAGGAATTGGTGACTTCACTAAAGCAGCTGCTAACTGCATCTGCTCTAGTCATGACCGTGATTTACAGATCGGGGAGCTGCAGACAATGTGGACCACGCCAGCCAATCGTAACCTTGTCCTGCCTCTTCTCTCGGTCCGCACAGGCTTTGACCTCTTTCTCAGGGTCATGAACTTTCCACCAGGGTCAGAAATCATTATGTCAGCATTAAACATTCCGGACATGATTCAAATCGTCCGCCACCACAGTCTGCGGATAGTGCCTTTAGACATACGTATTGAGACGGCGGCGCCGAAAGTTGATCTTCTGCCCCAGCTGGTCTCTCCTCGTACTGTAGCGATTGTGATTGCGCATTTGTATGGAAAATGGAGCCCCATGGATGAGATCATTGCCTTTGCCAAGGAGAGGAACATCTATGTGGTTGAGGACTGTGCTGAATGTTTTTGTGGCTTTGAACGACTGAGTCACCCTGAGACAGACGTTGCTTTGTTTAGTTTTGGGGTGATTAAGTTCTACACATCTTTCGGTGGTGCCATTGCTAAAGTCAGGGACAGAGAGCTGTACACAAAACTGGTCGCTCTGCATGAGACCTACAACATGCAGAGCAGCTCTACGTACCTGAAGAAGATTCTGCGTTACTTATGTATGTACCTCGTTCTGGATGTGCCTCTTATTGCAAAGACTGGAGTTAAAACTCTGCGTACATTCAATGTTGACTACATGTACCATGGTGTCAAGGTAAGTGGTAGCAATGGGATTTAACACCATCTGTGTTTGTGTGTGTGTGTGTGTGTGTGTGTGTGTGTGAGATGTTCTTTCCAAAAACATGATTGGGCCCTTTACATGCCACTTGCTTGCTTGAAATCTTTATTTCTATCTGGCAATTCGATCTTTAATTTTTTCAGTTTTACTTATTTATAATTTTTTTTCCACACTGTATCGCATAGATATATGCATAAATATAACAATAAACTGGGATGACATGTAACCCAGACCCAGCATGTTCAGAGGTACGCACTGTACAGCCCCCCCCCCCACCCCCCTTTTTTTTTTGTCTTCAACATGGCACACTGAAGAAAAATTGTGTGTGCCAAAATTTCAGTACATTTGTACACCTGCTAATTGTGCGTCATGCATTGCCTGGTATAAGTTTACTGTATTTTTTTTCGTCATGCTGTTTTGGCAGATGTTGCGAGGGTTTCCTGATCAGCTGATGCAGAAAATCAGAGAGCGTCCAAGTGGAGCTTTGCTGGCCACCATGCTGCACCGCCAAAAGTCGTTCTCTGCCACAGAATTCTGTTTGCAGCGATTGAAAGCCGAGTACGTGGCAGCCAGACTTCCTCGAGGACTTGACGTTGTTGGCAGCAAAGCGTCGGTCAACAACTACTGGCTCTTTCCAGTTGTTACAGTAAGTTTTGTACCTGTAGTGTTCTTGGGAGGAAGTCAGTTACCAGCAGGAGTATACCATTTGTTGCAGAAATGTTTACAGGCACATCAAGACTTGATCATTACAGCTTAGGTTACATGGCTGCATGTACAGAAAATTATTCCACACACACACATACACAGTGTGCCACTGGTCACAGGGCTTGAAAGTGTAATTTGGGTCTGGATCAAGGAACAGATTTCATGTTCAGTTTATATTATTTGTGGTGCTGATGGTATGTGTGTTCTTAAATCAGCTGCATGTACTTGTCCTTTACATAATTCTGATGAATTACATACTGTCTTGCTGTTTTGCAGGAAAACCCCGACAACCTGGTGTTTCTCTTGAACGCCCTTGGAGTGGAGGCGTATCGCGGGGCCACTCAGCTTAATGTAGTAGAGCCACATAACGGTCATCCAAATCCACTCCTTCCAGCACACGCCAACAACTCCACCACAGGTGACAAAAATAACTCCGCTGAGCAGTATCACTCCGGGGATTCGGACACGTTTGTGATGTCATGTGCTGGAGATTGTCCTGATCCTGCAGAGACGGACAGAAATGATTGTGGCAATCAGGTAGATTTTGCAAAAGAGGGCACCGGATCTCCTCAACACATTCCAACAGTGAACAAGCAGTACCCACATGAGGCAAAATACCTGATTGACCACGTAGTTTACCTGCCTGTACACAAACTTGTGCCTTTCCATCAGCTGAATCGTATGCTGCGGGCAGTCAAAATTGCTGTGGATCTACACAGATCTTCCAACGGTCCTGGTGTCAAAGTACGGTTCCCTTCTAAGCTTTAGGTTGCTGCGTGCTGATGTAAAGTTGTAGGTAAGGATGGTGCTGAATAAGTGAATTATTTGTTGTGTGTGCTGTGTCATGACTCCTGTAAAATGTGGATGTATTTAATACGTGTGCCGTCCATCCAGCATGGCCTGGGTGAAAATCAAAACTTGCTTGGAAGATGACAGACAAAACAGATAATTTGTCTGTGTATGCCAGATGAGAATCTCACTGCTGTGGCTTTAAAACGGAACAGATGCGAACAGGTGCAAAACAACTTTCGTTTCAGACAGGCCACTTTCAGGAAGGAGTGGTGTATTACATGTACTGCCATCATTCATGTAAAAGTGATATTGTGGCACCAGGGCTTGGTCACGCCCACAGGTGGTGCTTGCAGTGCACCCTAGTGATACACTCAGTGTAACTGTTCCATTCTTGGGTGTGAGGAGTGATAAGCAGATTTATTACAGATGTGGATGCAATGCAATTTTTGCGTGTCTGTGATAAATGCTATTCAGTCTTTTAACCGTCGTCTTTGTACTGTTGTCCCACTAATAATCTTTTGTGATCAACCTTTACTGGTCCTTTCTAGTATTCTACCTTTAGGACTTTTCAGTCAGACACTGGGTGTTTGACTTTTCTGATAGTCTGAATCTCTGAGTGAGAAACCAGAGGCATTTCTGATAGTCTGAATCTCTGGTTGAGAAACCAAAAGCATTTCTTTTTCTAGCACTTCAGTATATATCCCAGTCACCAAATGTTAGGTTTATGTCAGGTGAACCACTCTTATGTATTTCTTGTAGCCTAAATGGAGAATGAATTTTGCAAGACAGCCTCAACAAATTCCAGTTTTTCAAAATCTGCATACTCTGGGCAAAGTCTAGCGCAAGAGGTTCACTGCGCTTGGCATGACCTGTCACGTGTCGCCTTTCGCTTCGGTTATCTTCCTTAAAGGGGAAGTCCACCCAAAAGCAAAGTTGCTTTATATCCCTTTGTATCGATGTTCTTAACCATTCCATGCCTAAAATAGTGACCTTAATGCATCTATTTACTCACAAATGCGCCGAAAAGACCTCCTATTTTCGCTTCTAGGCGGCCGCCATTTTGCCACTCTCTCTAGTGGCGGAAACAAAATTAGGTCGGTCGCGTGACGTCACCTGCGCTGCTGCCAGAGCACGGTAGCAGACGATACCTGCAGTACACAGTTTGCGAAAGCAGGTGTGTCTGTGAAATCAGTTCCAAGATGGTTCAGTGCAAAGCGTTTGGCTGCTTTAACCAACAGGGCAAATGCCATAATGCGGACGGGAGCCATAAGACGGCCTTTTCTTGTTCCCGGGCCCGAGGAAGTCGAGAGAAAGGCAAAACTTGAACTGTGTGCCAAGTGGCTAAAGAATCTAAGGAATGCGAACCTCCCTCTCCTCGTGCAAGACTACACGTGGTGTGCCAGTCACCGTGTCTGCGAGGACCATTTAACAAGAGACTGTTTTCAGGACGACACGTATTTGCAAACGATGTTGCTGCCTTTTCAAACACGCATCTCTCGCACCTGCATTCAGTCGCATGACTCGCATCGCTTTCTCCGCCGGTCTGCATCCCCGCCGTTCTCACCATCTGCTCCCCGATTCCTCAGTTCTTCTTCCGAATATTCGGGCTCAAAATTGTAGGGGAGTAATCCAAGATCCATTCTTTCAGAATGTTGGTGTGTTATACAGAAGAAGGAAACGAAAAAGGAGACGAAAACAAGAGGAATCAGAGCGTGTGAAGTGTGTTCTGTGTTCCTCACGGCAAGCGTTGTGTCTGCGAGCGAGTCAGTGCCAGCGCTAGGCCTAACGCGGCCCGGCACCTACAGCGCAGATGACGTCACGCGCCTAGCCAATATGTCAGCCTCCTTGCTCCTATGTTTAGAACAGGCTAGCGGCTAAATAAAGCTTTGTTTTTCAAAGTTTTGGGGCTGTGCATTATAAGAACACCCACAGCTATCATATAAAACCAGGTTATGTCTTGGCTGGACTTCCCCTTTAAATACACACACTCACACATTGTGACAAAATTTATTTGGTTATCACAAAAATATTAGGGCTTCCAGCTTTCATGTTGCTGGAGTCCAAATGCATACTAAGGTCCCTACACTTTTGGTCCTCCCTGTCTCTTTATCTGACCATCTATGTAGCCTTTACTATCTGCTGATCTTAATTTGATGACACAAACTCTCGGTGCAGTTTCAGTGTTCATCTGCAGGTACTTCTTGTCAGTATGCATAAATAATATTTTGTCTTGTACTTTTTCTGTATGTCGTCTTTAAAAAAAAAATTTTTTTTTAAAGAGTGAGCACTTACGGTATTTGCTATATGCAGATATTTGAACATATTGTAGTTATGTGTATACTGTCCATTGGAATGTGTACTCAGAAGGTGGTCAGTCATTTTTAAAAAAAAGGTCATTTCATGCTGCAAGACATGCTTGAGAGGTCCACACATAACCGACCACGTGGGATATTCACACCACAGTTTTATGCAATCTCTTTATCTGCATTAAATTAGTTTGGACGTTGGGTTTCACATTTTCTCTTTTGAAACCGGTCAGTCCATTTTGTTTCTACACTGCGTGGTTTGGTGTGTTTTCTATTCATTCAGCACACCTTTGTTATTGCATGCACATACATTGTTTTGTATTCAAAGTTTGGTGTGGGTGATCTGATATTTTGTTAATCCTTGCAATGTTATGTGGATGTTTTTATGGGTGCTGTTAACCAGATGTTACAACTGTTGTATGGTTTGAAAGGAGCAATGAGAAAAGAAACGGTTAATAAGTATGTGACCAGCAATCGTCAAATGTGTCAGGACCATGGTAGCCATTCGGGCTACCGCCCTGAACAAAACTAGTAGCCCGAAAAAAATTCTGGAAGCCGGAGTGGCTGCTAGGTTCTGATTCATCTCAGAATTCCTGCTCGCCATTCGGGCTACCGCTACCGGAGCTTTCACTCGCCGAACGGTAAATTTGGTAGTGAAGGCGAGCGCATTTGACGATCGCTGTGTGACACTGTATTTCTGCTTTTGGAGGCATGATCTTTTACAGTATGTTGTGCAGTTATTTTTACCTAGATACAGAAACTGAAAGATTAAAAGATTTTTCTACCTTTGTATTCGAGGCTTGCTGTGATATATATATGGAAAGTGCAAGTTGTGTGCATAGATACACACACATTTATGCACATCTAATGTGTGCACCACCACACAATGGCGCATACATTACAACACACACACACACACACACTCACATGCACAGACACGGAGTACTTTTATATCAAACATCAGTGAGTTCACATAAAGAAAAAGCTACAAATGATGATTGATATATACAATTACAAAGGGTGTGACAACAGAATCCACTGCTACAAAATGTACACAGTACCACTGATACAGAACTTGCTAAACATGTCACAGACTGAATGAACCTCTTGTTGTTGCATGTACCATGAGTGACTGTAAAGTTTATCAAATGCCACAGAATGATGTTTTGATAGATCTCAGGCCAGACATCTCGGCTTATGAGAACATGTGAAGGGCATGCTTGACTCTGCAAAAGAAATAAAGACAGAAAATGACAGAAATGCCTGGATCCTAAACCAAAAATAATACATATATAAAAACAAATGTGCTTCATGATCACCTTTCTCCAACTGCCAACAGCTTAACAATAATGAAGTGCCGATGACATACATTCTTCACGTTTGGATGAATACAGGAACTATCCACATGTAACTGTTCAAAACAGGCTTTTTACCCCCCCCCCCCCCCCCCCCCCCCCCCCGCAAAAAAAAACCAAAACAAAACAAAAACAAAAAAACACCACCACCCACTTGCGCACACTCGCACAAAAAAAAACCATCCCCACCCCCCAAAAAGAGACAAAAATTCATCTGCTATAATTACAGTATGATGGTCTCAATGGAAATTGTAACTGCAGATCTATGGTTACTTTCACTTGCAGATTTGTGGTTACTTTCAACATACAACATACTTTTCATAGAGATCTGGATTGTCATGACTCAGGAGCTGCTGTAGGTAGCGCTGAAAGCCCATGTCACGTAGTCGTGCCATTCGAGTGTACGCACCTGCACATGACAGAAATACAAGTGGGAAGAAATTGCATGGTACAAAGATGACAAAATCTTACCTAACAGGTCACATGACAAAATCTGAAATCACAGTGTTCATAGTCATGATGTCCCTCTCCTGTAATCGAGGGTCATGGATCCAACCATAGGAAAAAAAATCAACACATTAATATCTCTGTGGTGGCTGGACCAATATCTATATAATAGGACACAATTGACGCTGAATGACGCTCCAAGAAAATATACACACTTTACCCCTACAAGCTACAGTGCGTGTGTGTCTCAGTAGAAAATGTTCAACGCTAACACTGCGAGGTGAGGATCGTCGTGCGCCATAGGGGATCCCATTCTAACTTTGATCAAGCTCAGCCAGTAAACATCATCGTACAGCTAAGGTACACTGCCATTTTTCTTACATTAGCCTGACGTTTTCCTGTACTTAGCCACCTCGCAAAAGATGTAGCCACCAGAGTGTGTTCACTTGGATCCCTAACCCAGGATGTGACTTCCCGATCACTCATGGGTTACCCGAACGACAGTGATCAAAACTTTACGACACTGACATACTGACAACAACAACAAAATCAACAATATTTCTTTCAGAGGACAAAGAATCTTGAGTCAGGGTTGCACATTTTCCACAGCTTCTACAAAACAAAGTGTCCTGGAAACAGAAAAGTGACAGGACACAGTGTCCTGGCCACTTAGTGGCAATAAAAATTTTGATAGGACAAATGTCCGCGTGAGGTGGGAAAAATAGGACATTTGACATTTTTATAGGTCAATGTCCTGGGACTGACTTAAATGTGCAACCCTGCTGAGTTGCTCTGTCAACAGGATGGTAGGGACTCCTTTTGCAACTGCCACCATTTCCTTGTCAACAAACCAAGGTGAGTACTGTTAACCTAGGATATTCTGAAGTATGGAGGTTTGAGGTGCACTGCCCCATGAAATCAAAGCGATGCTGACAGTCCTTCTGGACATAGTGTGGAAACCTGCCTGAGCAACGAGCTAACACACAACAGGGTTCGTACACGCATTGAATGTCTTTGAAAGTCTTGGAATTTTGGAGACCCTTTTTCAAGTCTTTGAAAGTCTTTAAATTTCGATGTTTTGAAAAAATGTCTTTGAAAGTCTTTGAAAAATCACGATTTTTTTTTTTCCCCCCACGACCATATTTTCGGGGCCAGCTCACTGTTTGTGCGTCTCTGGCCATGTCAGTGTGCCTTTCCTTTCGCTCCGCTTGCAAGTCGACTGCGAGAGCAGGGTCTTTGAATTTTTATTTTTGGTCTTTGAAAAGAATTTAAAAAGTCTTTGAATTTTGTTCTCAAAATCCTGTACGAACCCTGCACAACCCTCAAGGGGAATGCAGAAGACGATGAGATGCACTGTACTGCTAAAACCAGAAGACTATTTCAGCCTGTGTCTGAGGCCGGAGTCCCTGCTGCACAATAAACTTTCTTGCTCCAAATACATCAGAATGTCAAGTGCGAGAGAAACGTGGACTCTCTCCTACCTTCATCATCTCCGGTCAGCAGGTTGGACACAATGAAGACAGCAGCAACCTGAAGCTGGGTGTGGGAACACATCTGTTGCAACAAAGGGTTAATATCATCCATGGCAAAGTGCTTTAAATAGGTAACCATTTTTTCCCCAGAACCAATCTTTATGGTACATGTAATGTCAAAATACTAGAAGACTTTAAAAAAAAAAAAACCCAAAAAACATAAGGGCGCTATCTGTATGAATTTTATGCTCACAGATCGCTTCAAGCTAGTTTTGCAGTGTTTAGCATCACATCAATTAGACACCTGCACAGTAACAGCATCTCAAATGCTGGCACTGACCCAACAAAAGCGTACTGCTTAGTGATGACGCAGGGCACACACTGAGTGGACAGCATCTGACCAACAGTCGAAGAATTTGAATGTTTGACCGCAAAATGTAAACAACATTGTATCACATTATGAGCTCATCAAGATAGAGTATTTTGAGTGTATAGGCAAGCACAGAAGCAAAACTGTTCCGAAACATTGATCGGCTTCGTAAACATGGAAATAGCCTGTTTAACCCTTTTAGCACCAACGCTTCCATCATACGTCTGCACTAGCTGCCTGGATCCTGTGGTGACACTGCACCATGTGGGCCAAATGGTTCATAATAATAATAATAATAATGAGTATTCTATAGGCGCTTTACCCAATTTTGAAAATCGGCTCAAAGCGCAGCGAACTGAACCCAACACGCACGGTCACATGAATCACATGCATTCTCTCACACACTGGACATGAACACATTACAATCACGTGGTGCGAAAGGTCAGCTCAGCTACTTAAATTTCGAAATTTAGAATTGCATTTATTTTTCAAATTTTGTGGGCTGAACATTTCCAAAGCAGAGGGGGAGGAAGCCGGAGTACCCGGAGAGAACCCCCTGATGATCGGCTCGAATGAATGGTGCCACACACGAGAAAGAAAAATTCTTTGCCCCAAGTGGGGCTCGAACCCCTGACCTCTCGCACTGGTGACAAGTCTCTTAACCACTAGACCATCGACCACCCCGCATATTTAAGGGGAGTGTTTCTTGGATGTTGTACCTTATTTTGACATCACCTTTAGTGGTTATCAAGAAAATGTAAAAGAACTGTTAAGCCTGTAATCGTAGGTTGGGTAGGGTGGGTTAAAGTACACTGGCAGTCCTCTTCATTCAGCTTTGGAAATGTTCGGTCCACAAAAATGTGAAAATTAATGCAATTCTAAATTCCGAAACCTAAACTGCCGAGCTGATCCTTCGCACCCCGTGATTGTAATGTGTTGATGTCCCATATGTGAAAGAATGAGCGCGATTCACGTGGGTGTGCATGTTGGGCTCAGTCCGCGGTGCTTTGAGCTGAGGAATGAGGTGAAGCACCTCTATAATACCCATTGCTATTATTGTAACTTTTTATGTTCGTTGGCTGGGAGTTTTCTATCCTTTTCTGCCAAACAAAAGCGGCCAAAGATGTGGCAATGATGTAAAATCCAGCACAAACTGTCGACTCCCAGCCAGGAACATAATAATAATAATACATCATATTTATAAGGCGCTTGTCTCTGAAGGACAGGCTCAGAGCGCACCATAACAGAACCTGCGGACTGAGTACTGACAGTGCGACACTCGTGTTGTTCATCTACGAGAGCTCACCATGTATGTCACTATCTTCTTTATCACATCATCGTTGGTCATAATGTATTCTTTGGACACCAGACCATCAGCAATGTTGCCCAGGATGCACAGAGCCTGAAAACAGTGTAGAACATTATCAACCGTACGTTAAGAGGCTGGTGCTATTAAAAAGTGTACAGATGTTTGTTTGTGCTATGGTTAAAGTTCTGAGCAACCGAGTCATTGATTATTCAAAACCTTGTTTTTTAACTTGATAAAAAACAAAAACTAGAGAGGCAGAAGTCTCCATGGCTCCCTTGTGACACAGGTCAAGGTCATTCACAAAAGTATGTTTGTAGAGCTCTTATCACTATCCAGTATCATGCTAAGTGATGTGTCTGGCGCTCTGAGTTCCTGGCAATATTACAATTTTCCCCAAAACAGTTTGTACAGCCTTGACCTTTGGTCAAAGTCATTCAAAAGAGATCTCATCAATGTCTATCATCATGCCAAGTTTGATGCCTCTAGCATTTGTAGTTCCTCCGAAAACAGTAATGTTAAAATTCACAACAGACAGCTTTAATGACCTTGACCTTCAGTCAAGGTCATTCAGAAAGGTAGGTCTCATTGCTGTCTATCATCACGCCTCATTTGGTGCCTCTACTGTTTGTTGTTTTGAAGAAAATGCCAAAAAAAAAAACAACGCTTGCATGACCTTGACCTTGACTAAAAGTCACTGAACACAGGTATGTCTGTAAAGGTGCTGCCAATGTCAATCATCGCACATAGCTTGATGCTTCTGATTCTTCTAGATACTGATAAAATGCAAATGTAAAATTTCCGAACACTGTTTCAATGACCTTGACCTTCAGTCAAGGTCATTTAAGATGGTATGTGTGCATAGGTCTTATCACTGTCTATCAGCATGCCAGGTTTGGCACCTCTGCTGTTCATTGTTTCTGAGAAAATGCCAATGTTAAGGTTTCACAAAACTATCTTGTACGGCCTTGACCTTGACAGAAGGTCACTGACTACATGTATATCTGTAAAGTTCTTATCAATGTCTATCATCATGCAAAGTTTAAAACCTCTGGCATTTGTAGATTACGAGAAAATGCCAATGTAAAATTTTCAAACAGAGAGCTTTAGTGACCTTGACCTTGGGTCACGGTCATTCAAAATGATATGTTTTGAAAGGTCTTGTGCTAGTCTATCAGCATGCCAAGTTTGGTGCCTCTACTGTTTGTAGATTCTGAGAAAATGACAACGTTAAAGTTTTCTGGACACACACACACACACACACACACACACACACACACACACACACAGACAGACAGACGACGGAGGGTTAATACATAGACTCCCATTGTTACACAAGGGAGCCAAAAATTATACCAGCAGATTTGTGACGCAAAGGGTAAAACTTAAGTACATCAAAATTTCTGTATGTCAATTATGCACATGTATAATCATGCATAATCAGGAACACTGCACACACCTGTTCCTTGATCAACGGTGAATGATCCCCCTCCAGTATGAAGACAATAGCTTGCATGACTTGGGTCCCATACGCTGTCATGATGCTGTCAATGTGCTGAAACATTTCGGGCTGGTGAAACATAGTGTTTAAAACTGGTCGATATACTGGAACCATGTCAAAGAAAAAAAAGTCATAATATCACAGAAAGACTGGAAGAGGATGGTGGACGGCAGGGGTGGAGGGCGAAAAAAGAAAAGAAAACATTTGTGAAAATGAACTGAGAAACACCATGACATTGCTCTCTCTCTCTCTCACACGCATGCGCGCGCACACACACACACAATGCTGTACATACAGATTTTTTGGAGAGCAGGTTGCGCAGCAGTCCCAGGGTACGCATGAGGATGTCACTACTAGGGTCGGACAACAGACAAAACAGCTGCTCCGAGCCCAGCGTCTCTATGATCTGCATTTTGACCTTCTGCTCCGCTTGGAAAGCCAAGTTCTGACAAACAGGAATGGCAAAAAAAAAAAAAAAAAAAAAATGTGGTCAGGAAAAACATGCAACCAAATTGTACTACGTTAGTCATGCACGAACAGGGATGTCGTTTGGGGTCGGATCTTGGCTAAAAGCCGATTTAAAAAAAAAAAGCCGATAATCTGTCTGTCATGTCGGCTGGCCGAGCCGAAGTTTTCACGAGTGAATCGGCTCGATTATGTCCGTTTCTGCGAGATTCCTGTGCTGGCTGGTCTAATTTTCAAGAAAACGCAACTTTCGGTTTCAAGTGATTTCCACGAGAATGCAACTTTATTTCCAAGAAAACGCAACTTTCGGTTTCAAGTGATTTCCACGAGAACGCAACTTTAGGTTACTTCGGCAGAGAGAGCCGAAACTTTCTGTAAAAAGCCGAAACTTTCATGGCTGTTTCGGCTAAATCGCCGAAGAAAAAAATCCTGCCAACATCACTGAGGAACCTATTCCCTAGCCAATGTATGGAAGACTAGAAGCTCAGTAAACACTGTCTGTTCAGATCCACACCTACAAATGATAGTGAAAGCAAGCTTGAGTTGGAATGACATTTCATACCATTGCACATAAGCACCAAAGGAGAGGCTTGACACTATGCCGTAGTGAGCAAACACCAGAGCTGTGATGAGGGGCTGCTGCTCGCACAGAGCCAGGTGGGAAGACTGAAGGGTTCGTGTGGGGTATTGGGTGAGTAGGGCATCACACGTGACCAGGTTAGCTTATAGGGGTCATGTGAATTCTCTCAAATTAAAGCCCCTGCTGGGGGTAGCATGATGGCTCCACTGACTGTGAGGGTATTAGAAAACTCCTATAGTATCATGTCATCTGGTATAACCATATCAGAAATGATAAAGGCAGATGCAATAGAAAGAGAAGAAGAACAAAGGTATGACTGTGTTATGAGCGTGGCTGTGTGTGTTCTGTTTGTGTTTTGTTTGTATGCTGAAAGATAACAGCTGTATTGATTTTTTAAAAGGTTGAGTGGAACAGAGAAGTTTCCTGGTTTAGTTTACATTTGTTTTATTGTGCTTCAATAATGTAGATCTGTTTTCCGTGTTCTAGAAGTTTCTCTTGTTTTTTTTCATGAAAATTCTAGAAGTAGCAATGTTTTGATCGTAGGTAATCTTGCCTCGGGAGACGGTACACGTTTAGGGTCATAGTCTGAGTCGCCCGGAAAACTCATGCAAATCGCTTCGTTATGACTTGTTTACGATTAGAAGGTGTTATATAACGCGCCTAGATTTGGCGGGCGTGTACTCGATAATTCTGGATTCTTCTCAGTTTTAAAATAGTAATGAGGTGATTTTTTAATTGGTTCATTCATAATAAAGGTTCAGAATGTCCTAGAACGCCATAACTGTATATAAGAGTCTGAGATGTTTGTGTGTGCGCGTGCATGAGAGAAGCTTGTATGTGCGAAGCCTGAGTGTGCAGTGTGATACCAGAGACGTGCTGTAATGAACTCCACACGGCTATAACTTTTCGAGTCTTACGAGTCTTTTTGTGAGTGAATGAGACTTCCTCCGCAGTCAACATAAGAACTCGCTACGTGAAGGGCGTTTGCCTGATTGTCATCGTATTCCTCAGTAAGATGACGGGCTCTTCAAACATTCACCATCTAACAGACTGGAGGCTTGGCGCCATCCCAGGCCAAGTCACCTACCATGAGTCCCCAGGCGCCATTCAATCTGAGTGCTGGGTCGTTCTTTGCACACAGGTCCACTAGGATGCTGATTGCTCCACACTCTAAAATAGCCTGAAACAAGACATTCGTGTCAGCAACTTATGAGACCACACCCTGGCTCTAGATGGTAGAATCTGCTATGTACCGAATCATTCGTACGTCACTCTGGAACGCACTACCTGCTGGCCTGAGAGACCAGTCGGACATAGATCGTGTCAAGTCTGATTTGAAAACGCATCTGTTCCGGCTGGCTTTCGACCAGGCCCACTTACCTCCTCCTGATTCAGCTGCTCTGTGTGTGTGTGTATGTGTGTGTGTGTGTGTGTGTGTGTGTGTGTGTGTGTGTGTGTGTGTGTGTGTGTTTGCATATTTGTTGGTATGAGTGCGGGAGTATGCGCATTGAGCCACTTTGTGAGAATTTTGCGCAATGTAAGTACATTTCATTATTATTATTTATTTTTATGATGATCATCATAAAACAGTGATCAAGTCAAAGAGATGTGTGAGGAATATTTAGTGTTACATTTTTAAATAGGATGTGCGTATAGGATGATTTACCGACGACTTCTTTTGTCACTTTCACGTTATCGTTTACCAATTATTTGATCAATGTCAGGATGACTGACCTCTTTACTGGGAGAGAACTCCAGCAGCAAGTTGCACAGGGTGGATGATGCGATGGTTAGAACCTGCTCCGAGTCCGACTGTATCAGCTGGAAGTAGCGAATTATTGCAGGTTTAAATTTCCATTAATAATAATAATAATAATAATAATGAGTATTGTATAGACGCTTTACCCAGTTTCGTGAATCGGCTTAAAGCGCCACGAACTGAACCCAACATGCACACTCACATGAATCACACGCATTCTCTCACACACTGGACATAAACACATTACAATCACGGGGTGCAAAGGGTCAGCTCAGCTATTTAAATTTCAGAATTTAGAATTGCATTTATTTTTCAAATTTGGTGGGCTGAACATTTCCATAGCAGAGGGGGAGGAAGCCGGAGTACCCGGAGAGAACCCCCCGACAATCGGCCTGAACAAATGGTGCCATGTACGAGAAGGAAAAATTCTTTGCCCCGAGTGGGATTCGAACCCCCAACCTCTCGCACTGGTGACAAGTCTCTTAACCACTAGACCGCCCCATTTAGAATAAAACACCACAATAATCTGTGTAATCTACAGCAAACAACAGGACAAACTGTGTGTAAGATGATCAGTGTCAGCAAAATGCATATTCTTAGAGCCTGCCCAAACATCTACCTGCCCCTCCAGGGAAAAATAAACACTTCTGTGGAAACTGACCAATACCACGCTAACTAACAACAGACAACAAATCAAAATCTGCATATATATATTCTTTTCAGCTGTGCTCAGAAGCACAAACCTTGAGGAGAGGTTTCCACGCAGCATGGTCCTGAAATGTAGTCCGCAGCTGCTGCACAGAGCGTGAGAGACTGTGGAGACACCTGGTGGCAGCGATCTGTACTTTGGGGTTCTCGCTGTTCATCCCTGTGATGATGTGCTCGATCAGATGTTCTGTGTCAATCACCTGTGGATCATTGAACTTCAGTCATCTGATTAGAATATGTGTGTGTCACATGTCGTAATGTCTGCACATAACAGCAAGAATTTCTAATGCACTGTCAAAGTGTGTTTGTCTTCTATATAATAAGCGGCTAGCGTCTGTGTGTATGTGTGTGTGTCTGTGTGTCAGGGGTTGGCGTCCAAACGAGTCAGCCGATTGCCACCAAATTTGCCATAAGCCTAGAGGGACACTTGGGGTAGAACACAGGATAAAGAAACAAAATAAAGTCTATCAAGTTTGGTGATATTATACAAAGAAAAGGCAATATTAAAAGAGCGAGATCAAGACAAGGGAAGTAATACAGGAATGTGTCGTCCACACCATGACCTGATTCAACTAGGTTGCTCCCCTTGGATGAGGGTTTATCGTGAATTTCACACGTACATCGGAGTGCAACAGGCGATAGAAATTCTTAGTCTATCAAGTTTGGTGAAATTAATTCTGAATTTAGTTTTGCCACAAATAGTGTTTGAAATATGAGACCGACAGCATTAAAGTGGATTGACACAAGTAACAAGAAGTAAACGGGTATACATGTATATCCGAGCAAAGCCGTGTACTCTGCTAGTCCAATAATATGCAGTCAAATCAGTTTTTGCTGGATGATCATTTTCAAAATCCCTGTACTCTGACTTACACTGCCCAGCCATCATCTGTAACAACTGTTCATTTTGTTTTCTTGATCTTTTTAACAGAAATTTTCAAGAAAAGTGTTCTTGTTCAAGCCAATATTTCGAGGCCAGAGTCATTATCGTGGTGGCATACAGACCATTACTGGAGAGTAACTGCAGACAGTATTTTCCCTCCTATAGGAATCAAATCTAATGCTGGGACGATTTTCTTTTTTCTTTTTTTTTTTTTGGGGGGGGGGGGGAGGGGGGAATACCCTGCAGGGTGCCAGTGACACTCTTTCCATTTCATTCTTCGTATGACTGTACGTCGCATTCGGCATATATATAGAGAGAGACAGGTACTGACGAAAAATAACAAAATCCAAATCTCAAACATGCAGTTGTCAGCCCAACCAGAACCCTACATGCTTGACTTACTCTCTTTCTGATCTCTTCATCATTGGCACCGAGCGAGGCAAAAGCCTGAAACGCTGCCTGCTTGAGAGCGCTCCCCCAGTCCACGTCCTGAAATTCAAACAGGTGAGATGCCATGCACAGCTCTTGACAAGTTACAGACAATTCAGACCCCTTCATGTCTTGAAGCTTGCTTCCCATGAAGCAGTTTTCAGAAACCCAGTATTATTGGTACAATGCATTGATATTATATATGAACACTAGTGAATCATCCCCAATCTTTTAATAATTATGATGATTATATCTTACCCTGTGATGTGTGTGGGTGGATGCGGGTGCTTGTGCGAGCTCAGAAGATAAGATGCGTGTGGATGAAGGATCGGGATATATAGAGAGAGCTGTTAACTGTGATCTGTATTCTGTGTTTGGCCTGCCCCTCCTTTTTAACTGTTATTCTTAGTGCTTGTTTAACATAGTTTAATGTGAGGCAATGCCAATGCCTATATCTCTTAAATTGTGTTTTAGCCAATGACTGAGTGTGTGAATGTGTATGTGTATTTCCATGGTATGTTCGTGTATACATGTGTTTTTTATCAAGAGGAGCAAAGCAAATTCTTCTTAACTGTAACTAAGAAGCAAATAAATCTATCTCATCTTATCTTATAGTATAAATAGAGCATAACAATACATACAACAAAACAGTCATATCAACACTGCAATACACTTACACAGTCAAAACACAAATCAGCCTCATCACACAGAAATAAATAATGCAATATACTGTCACACAACTGGATAAATATAACATTTTTTAGTAACAATCTTGTGCAGATTTGGACCCTCATTCATGAATGACAGACATACATACCAGAATGATTGCTTTGCAGACGCCACAGACATAAACCGAACCTTTTTCTGTGCCTGCCTTGAGTCTAGCTGCTGTATGTCTGTGTACTTCAAATACTCGGCCAGGCATTTAACAATGTGATCTGAAATGGCCGCCGTTTTCTGCAGCTCCGGATCAACCTCGATCAGGTAAGACAATGTCTCTGCCCCTTCAACGTTCTCCTCCAACGTGCGATCTCTCTTACACATCCGCACCAACGTGGACAAAGTCTGGATGAGGGGAAGGGAAGGGAGAAAAACATTAACACGACAAGGTACAGGTGCTGGAACTTTGATTAAAGTCTTCATAATGCACACTATATGTGATGGTCTTTTCAAAATGCAGCTGTGGAATTGTGTACGGTCAGGTGTTTTTCTTTATATTCACGACAAATGTCCTATACTATTTCAGCCAAGATATTTGTCCAGTTTTACTTCCAATGGATATGAATCCCTGGATCACTACACGACAGCCTGTATCTTAACTATCTTTTTCACTTTTAAATATCTGGGGATCCTTGAAGATTCCATGCAAGTGGATAAAACACAAACCAACCTTGTGTGATATGATTCTGTCAGTGGCAGGAATGGCACCTCCGCGGTAAAGGTAAGTCAGACATTTTGCAGCTCCCATTTGCATTTCCGACGTCTTGTCTCTTGCCAACAACTTTACAATCAGATTAGGCACTGTCTCCCCATTGAATGTAGCTGAATAAAATCAAGAATACATATGTGTAAAAGTCAGGGAAGAAAAGGTTGAAAATACACTTACACAGCATAAATAAATAAATAAACAAATAAAAATTTTTTAAAACCAAAAAGCGAAGTTCCAGTTTTTTGAGAAAAAAAGAGAAGTCATCCCCCCCCCCCCCTTTCAAAACAACGACAAACCAACAGCCAACAACAACCCAAAAGTGAATACAAAAGCCTGAACTAAAGTAAAAGACAAAAAAATACAGCCATTGCTTTAAAACGAAAAGCAACTAGTACACTATTCAATGAAACAAAACAGTTTTTTCTCACCAGTGACGATAGCTTTGCAGACATTTTCATTTCCATAACACATCACAGCAAAGCACTTGAGCGTTGGCATTTGCACCTGTAACATAACATAACAAATGAGAGATGATATCCAATTAAAAAAAAAAACACAGTCATGTGGACAAAGACCTCTTGAATATTTCACACACTAGACATCACCACAATGACAACCGCATAATGCAAACAGTCAGTTCAGCTATTTGTTTTAAAATGTGGATTCGCAATTATACAGTATTTTTTTTTTTTTTGCTGCCACAACTCTTCCTCCCAGGTAATGGGTGGAATCCATGGAGGGCTCGGAAGCTGGGGCAATTTTTTATTATGCATGATGATGGAGATGAGGATGATGGTAAGATGCTATGGAGGTCTGTGTGGTTTGGGACTGCGGGACAGGGCCGCATCCCACGCTTCCTGTCATAAATATCCCGGCATTAAACAGGCTCGCGAACTACGGCACCTGTGGTGCCGGCCGTGTAATCATCCACACCATAAGACGTGTCATACAGAGGGAAGCACCCCCAAAGTCGCACCCATGAAGTGGGTAAATCTCGGCTGTGTGGTAACAGCCTCCCCATTGGGCCCACAGCACACCCGCTCTGGGTAGGAGCCGATCTAGGTACGAAAAATCCCGCCTGCCTCGGCTGGGACTCAAACCCGGGTCTCCCGGTCCATGGTCCGAAGTGCTAACCACTACACTACGGGGGCCAGTTGTATTTTTATATTTTGTAGGTTGACCATTTTCGAAAGCAGATGGGGAGGAAGCCAGATTACCCAGAGAGACCCCCTGGCGATCGGACAACATGAACAGTGCCAAATACTTTAGGTGACGGTGCAATGGTGGTTGGGATCGCTATGACGACTCCACCAAATGCCCCATGTAAATGCCAGCCACGTGACCCACCTTGTAAACTCCACAGGCTAGGAGCGGAGCCAGGGCTGGGATGGCGCCAAGACCACACAAGATAATCTGGTGCTCTGGTTGCTGTGAAAAAGAGAAACGTTCAGTGAATACATGTATAGTTTTCGCCACAGTAATCCTCAATGCATACAAATAGAAGATGCAAGGCAACTAGCAAGGAAATAACACCTTCCATGTTGTAGTAGAACTGGAACAACACAACATGCACATGTGTTTATATGCACACACACACATGCATATATACAACGACCAACACACAGTTGGGGGTAGAAAATAGAAACACTGTTGCATACACCAGAGTGAATAGCAGGGTGAAGGTTTGTAAATAAAGTAACACTTAGCAGCAACAGCAGGATTTCACTACTTCATCTTCCAGCCCTCTGGCACCTTAAGCATCTCAGAAGAGATGGATGATGTGCAGCGAGGAAGTCACACCACACAATACCATGTAAACACACATGCATACGGACGTGCGCACAATACAAACCACACACACACATATGCACAAACACACACAGAGTCACATATGCACAAAAACACCCATACAAACACACTTAAATGTGCACAAACACACACAAACACACAAGCCCCCCCCCCCCCCCCCCCAAGAAAAAACAGCAACAAAAATCCAACACTAACAAAAACAAACAGCAACAACAACAAAACCCCCAAACAACACTCAGCTGGTGGGCGTAGAACATTCCAAGTAGTTCTGCTATATATGGGGTACTTACTAGGCAGCTGTTAGCCAAGATATTCGCAATGCATTCTTTTGTGCACATGGTCTTGGAGATGATGCTGAACATGTGAGGTATGAGGCCAGCATCCTGTAAAAAAACAACAACAAATATCATGTCACTAAAACATGAAGATGATACTACTATGTATCATTTTATCTAATTTTATTTTTTTGTGAAATCCTGCGCAATCCATAATTGTTGTTGTTTTTTTCACTTTAACCCTGGTGATGCTGAGAATGGAACGTCCTGGACTACCTCTATGGCCTTTGCAGCATAAGACAAACTAATTCAAAATGACAATTCCCAATCTGGTATTTTGGGAATATTAAAGTTTATATGACATATAAAACTTAAGGAACTATGAGGTATTACTGAATTGAACTTCCGAGATTTCTAATGCGGGTACTCTGCAGACTCACATGGTAGACAAGAGGAAAGGGCGGGTTTGGACTCAGAAAAATGGTCCTCAAACAACGCAGGCACGCCTCCACATACGGCAAGTTTGGGTTGAACAATGCTGAAATAATTAAAGAAAAAAAAATTAAATCACACACAAACAAAAAGCACCGTTTTAGTTCTTGTGGATTCAAACTCTGTAAATGCAAGATATCAATATCCAGTATGTTCACATAGATCTATTCCCTTGGCATTTTCCTGACATCAGCTGTTTACAGGCCCATGTCAGGTCCGAGTCAAGTGTTGAGGTCAATCTTCTAGAACAGTTACAAGCAGTGTGTGTGTGTGTGTGTGTGTGTGTGTGTGTGTCGGGTGGGGGCAGGGAGGGGGAGGGAGAGGGAGGGAGGGGGGAGGGGGAGGAGGGAGGGAGAGGGGGAAGGGGAGGGGGGGGGGAGAGGGAGGGGAGGGGCTGTTGGAAGCAATTTACAGCAGCTATGGGCAATACCTTTGAGGAGAACAGGAGCCACACCAGCACTGACGAGCTGGTGGATGTTCTTGTCCGTCCCTTTGGCCAGACTGCCCAACACTACAGCGCACTCTGTCTTCAACTCCTGGGGCTTTGAGTCATCATTCATCCATTGCAACAGCCTGGGCAGAAAATATGTACATGTATTTATAATAAAATTTATATGCTACCCACATGCTTTGACCATGCTTCAGAAGAGCACTTGAATCAATGTTGCATGCACTGAGACTGACTGACTGTGCCAAACACGAAAAACCCTCCTCTTGACAGCCGAATTTCTGAGCATGAACCAGTCATGAGTTTTCCCACTCCCTAGAAAAGAGGAAACCAGTAGGTTACAGGGTGATGACAAGTGCTCCTCAAAACCAACAAGGGAGAGAGGGGAGGGGGCTCCTGATAAACTGTTCTGCTTGTCCCTATCCCCCCCCCCCCTCGACAGCAGAATCGCCGAAAAACACAACGGCGTTAACAGAAAAGAAAAAAAAAGGGCTTTAATTGGCCTACAGGCAGCAGAAGAACAGCTGAAAAGAACTCATGCCTGATGAACTGTTCTTAGTACCTCTGTGTCTTTTAAGTGCACTGGTTTGGATCATTTGATTTTGCTTGAAAGTAGTATGTTCCTGCTGTATAATTTATCAAATCTTAGTACATGTGTATGTAGATTACCTCTGCACCACACCCTGTTCAATCACCAGTGACTTCTGACGGTTGTTGCCAATCACAAGATGCTTCACTTGTCTGAAAACAAGTCAAATACTGATACAACAGGTACGCCTAACGAGATGGCATAATTTATATAAAAGCAACAAATCTTTTTAAAAAAATTACAGTACAATTTCACATACAGGTGTATATATATTTTGTTTTACCACTAATGTGTAGCTGCATGCATACATTATACTTATCTACAACTTTTCACTTTCATTTAAAAGAAAAAAATGTTGCTTCAAAGTGTTCTAGAACAGCAACTAGAAAAGTCAATTAGGACACACTATGGTTATAAAACAAACCAACAAAAAACTCACGCTGTGGCCTCTATCCATCGATCCTGTTCTTTGCTCAGAAGGACGTCAATAGGACTTTCCTCATCACACTCCTGTATCAATATATATACAATGGTCAACTTTCGCTAAGGGTTAAAAATTATCTGAAGCACTGTGCAAAAATGGGGTGTCATGGTACTAAAATTCTGAGATATACATATTGTGGGGGCATCTTTCTGCTCCACACTTTTCACTTGGGCACTGCTCACAAAATTAGTAATAGTACTAATACACATGTAGCCTTGTCTCTGTGTTACCGTGTAGGCTTTTGAATGGAGGTACCCCCTAAAAAGCGAATTTTCACCCAAAAGCGCGAAAAGCCAGCCGTCTGTTTCTGATGTAAAATCTGTCTTCCATGACCCTATTTTGCTTTGTGAGGTATGCCCGACTACAACTGGACCAAATTTCTAAATGTATTTGTGTGAACACAAAACTGATGTTCCTTCCATAAAACTCGCTTGACACTTTAATCAGAGCTTGTTCTGGCCTTATATAAAGTCCAGAGACACAGTCCTAGCAATGTCCGCTCTGATAAAGTCTAATGTGCACCACAAGTGATAATTTTGCCAGAAATTGTGTGAAATAGCACAAAAACAACTGGCAGAATACGACTGTTTTTAATTTTTTAATTTGATATGGCAAATCTTGTGAGCTAAAAATCTTCTAGATAAAACCAAGACAAGCTCTGAATAAAACAACATGCGCCTTCCACTTCCAGTTAACATTCAAGGGACATCTGTAAAAGTGTTTGCATTATCATGAATTAGTCTCCCTGTAGTGTACAGCTCTGATCCTATGAAAAAAAATCTTGATCACGCTAGCTCAAGTAAAAAGGGGGAGGGAGGTGACAAGACAAGTACGGCAGGGCGAGAACTTTATGAATCTCATCAAGCGTACCGCAGCGAATTGGTCACACTACGTACGTATTGAAAATTTCATTGCGATACCGACAGCTAAAAATGACAAGCTCTACATTTGTGACCTTCTAAAAATCACAAAACAATAAAACTACACTTAATGAAAGCAGAGACCGTAAACAAAACAGTCTTCCTGCATAGCAAAGTGTGATATTTCTCTCAGTGCAGCAGGTAACGCAAACCCACCATCATTTTTCAGCTTTCGTTCTCAAACCGCTTTGCGGTAGTCGTAAACAAAAGGCGAAAATTTCTACCTCTAAAAATTCAGGAGTCACAAAATATAATGCATAAAAATATAACTGAAATATTTTTCATCGCAAAAAGATAAAAATTTTATTTTACAAACATTTTATTTTTCAAAATCGTACAAACGAGATTTGGATGTCGCAAAAGCTTGCCGACTTACAATCTATTTCCGGTCAGTATCCACCATGATTCAAAGCACTGGAGAGCAAGCAAAAAGCATCTCGAGCTAGATCCCGCAACCACTTTAGACGTATTTACAGGTAAGAATGTACAACTTTTAGAAGTTTTCTTGTCATGAATTAGTCTCTCGATGCAGTATATAGCAATGCCCAGAAACGGTAGTTTGAGAGATTGCTGTGGTTTTTCGCATTTGGCGTGGATGCAAAAATCTTCCTCTCCGGGAAAGCGGGCCTCCGACTGACCGAGCATACGCCATTTCTCCTAAATTCACTGACCGTTTATTGTTTTGCCCGCTGTAAATTGTTTCTCTTCCAGAAAAATGATTCAGTGGTTTGAGTCCGGACCCTGTCTTCAATTGATTTTGTGGCGTACGTTTTTCATAAAATTTGTTATTGGGTTGGATCTAAATTTGTGCCTCCCGCCAGGCTTTGACCTTTAGCCTTTACGCGTTTCCCCCAACCTTTTGCAGGTCACGGGGCTGACGTTTCAGTTGTTTGCTTCGGCGAAAACCTGCAGACGCTAGACGTACGCATCAGACAAGTGTGTGTGTGACCAGCAAGTACATTGTGTATGTTATAAAATTAAAACTGTGTCTCTGTTTGGTTCCAGGTGTTGTACGATAACTTTACAATCAAGATGAGGATTGCTGTGGAAGGCTGCTGCCATGGTGAGCTGGACAAAATTTACGAGACAGTACAGTTCCTGGAGCGAGCAAATAATTTCAAGGTAAGCTGGAAATTTCACTATTTCTAAATGACTAAAATTTGCATGTTTGTTCAGTCGCATTTCCGCACCTCAGACTCAGCCTGTGAAATGAAACAAAGAGCGACACAAAATGTCAGCTGTCACACTAAGCTAAGCTCTTGTTAGTTTCTTTTGTCACTGGACGGGCTATTGTAATCAAACTGGTGTCGCACATCACTGCCCTCAGAGGATAAGCCCATCAGGCTGACAGGTCCTGGGTACTCCAACTGTTTAGTTGTGTCATACTCTTAGGCAAACAAAACTACAAGCTAGCAACACCTAGGGGCAAACACAGAAGGCGTGAAAACAACAGCAATGAACAAAAAATAAAGTTACTGTCTTGGTCCAGAATTGCTGACTTCCGTCCTTTTGAGGAAAAGGTCTAGGACATACGGCTGTCTCAGTCCAGGATGACAGACTGGCCAATTTTCCTACTACTTTTGAGGAGGAAAAAATAGGACTTTAGGGAGTACGACTTACAATCCATGTGTATACATGTGTCGTTCTAGTATTTCTACAGTCGTGTACATACTTCATTTCATTACTTTTCTGCTAATGATAGTAGTCCAGCAAAGCACACATGCATGCTCACACACAGTATCACTTTCTCAGGTGAAACTAATGAGAGGCAACGCAAAGGACCAGACTAAAACACACACAACCTTTTGTTTTGTCTAAACATCAGTCATTCATAGCTGAGATGAAAGGGCTTTGATTTTCATGACTTTAGGCTCACCTGTGAAGTTAATCAAAGTGTTAGCTGTCAGACTAAGCTAAGCCCTTTTTAGTTTCTATTGTGGACGGAGCTGCCAGTGTGATCAAACAGGCCCTGCCCATCACTGCCCTCAGGGGATAATGGAGAGGGGAGTAGCCTGTCTGGCTGACAGGTCACTCACTGTAAGTGCTCACACCTGTTCAGAGGTGTGATGGTCAAACAATAGTAGGAGCCCTCAACACCTAGGGGCAAAGACAGAAGGTGTTGAAACAGGGGGAACCAACAGAACAGTGGCTGCCTAAATACATTGTGTGTGACAGACTGACTGAATTCACTGTTACTTTTCAGCAAAACAAAAAAAAAAATGCCTAGGGGTAGGACTTGAGCAATAAGACAGTGTGAGATTTAAGAGCCTGAATATATATACATCCAAATCAAATGACTTTTTGTTGTTGACATTGATTGTTACTACATGTATGTTAGTGCTATAGGTGTCATGTCCTGTTAATTGTTGTTTTTTGGGTTTGTTTGCTTTTGTTTTGTTTTTGTATTTTTTTGGGGGGGGGGGGGGGGTCTTAGCTGTTAGTGCTGTAGGCATGTAAAAGATGTACTAGGTAGCTGCAAATCAAGTTAATACAGTTTTCATTTTCTATCAACAGATTGATCTTCTGCTGATCTGCGGTGACTTTCAAGCTGTGCGCAACCATGGTGACCTCAGGTCAATGGCTGTGCCACCCAAGTTCCAGAAATTGAATACTTTTTACAAGTAAGGACAAGAAATCACTGTCTCTATTCTGTTACTTTAGCAGTTACTGAAATATTACTTTTCACGGTCTCTCCACCTCCTCCTTTTTGTACAAAGTGCACTGTCTATCCACAAAACTCCCAACAAGCCACCAAACCCTCAAAAATGACTAAAATTAGAGGATATTCCTGTTTGTTTTTTTTGTTTTTTTTTAACACATTCACTCACTTCCTGGGTATAAACTCACCTTTATTTGTCATATTGCTTGAGTAATATTCTTGTGATCTCGGCAGGTATTATTCCGGAGAAAAGGAGGCCCCGGTGTTGACAGTGTTTATTGGAGGAAACCATGAGGCATCGAATTACATGCAGGAGTTGCCGTACGGGGGATGGGTAGCGAAAAACATCTACTACCTGGGTAAGCTACATTCATATCAATGATTTCATTATTTTGTACAAGAGGGTCAAAGATAAGAGTAATCTGTGAGTTGCTGTAGGTCATTAAATCTGGCTGTTGTGAGTTTTAACGTTACCATTTCTCCTACAGTTATACCAGATGATCTGATACTATAGGTGTTCCCCGTGTCATTGATAAAATCTTTACTGACAGATCTCTTGACCTTGAGTCAAGATGTCCGGCAAAACTAACGTTGCCATTTCTCAGAAACTACGACCGCCAGAGACACCTTACTTGGCTTGATAGACAGTGATAAGACCTTCAGGTCTTTTGAATGACCTTGATCCATTTCAAAAGTGAGCGAAGCAGGCTTCTGCCTCTCTAGTTAGTGTTACATTGTAACTGACCGACTGGAGTGGTGTACTTGAAATGATCTGGTATGTGCAGTGTACTGACTTTTGCAGGTTATGCTGGGGTCATCCAGGTCGGAGGTGTGCGCATTGGTGGTTTGTCGGGCATCTACAAAGCACGCGACTTTAACAAAGGTGAGGGTGACAACCAAACTAGAAACTGATGTATAATTTGTTATTGTACAAAGAGAAAGAGATGTGCTCTGCACTTGAATGCACTAAATGTGAATGCATCGCCTGCTACTGCTGGTGTTCTTTGTTGACATTGCTTGAGGGCACTTTTTCAATGTTGAGAAGTATGTGATTCTTGATGATGATAATGATGAAGACTTGATGTGGTGCATGGCTGCAACCTAGGCCTTTACTCATGGGGCCTAGGGAGAGGTTTTAAGAAAGATTAGCCATATACTGATGATATAGGAGAAAATATGCAAAAATGCTCAGTTGGTGTTAAAATTATCTGTATCTGTTTTGTCACAGGTCATTATGAGCACCCTCCATATACTGAAGACACCAAGAGGTCGGTGTATCACATCCGCAACTTGGAGGTTTTCAGGCTGAAACAGGTAAATATGCTAATGCAGATCTGTACTGGTCATGCTTTAGAGAATTCACAGTAGACATTTCTTGAGTGCCGTTGGATGTCAAAATCTCCTGGAATGTTAGTGTAAGTTCATTTTAAGAGTGGATCTGAGGTGTAAAATGCAGGGAGAAGCACACCCTCCCTTACTCAGTTGAGATTTCTTGGTGGTGAATGAAACTGAAAGGAACCTGCAACAAGGGAGACAAGTATTTGAAACAAAGACAGCGCTTGTTGTCTCAATCTGTTCTTGGACGACAGCAGCAATTTAAGAATATTCAAAAAATCTTTCTTATCTATTGTGATTGGTTCTCTAAGCATTGTTTTAACCTTTGAGATTTGCTTATTTGCACCCATGCATATTTAGAGTTTCTTCTGTTTCTGCCTGCAGTTGACGCGACCAGTGGACATCTTCATGTCTCACGACTGGCCCACCAACATCGCCCACTATGGCAAGAAGGAGAAACTGTTCAGGATAAAGCCGTTCCTCAAGAGAGAAGTCCTTGATGGCTCACTGGGTAGTCCTCCTGCTGAAGACCTGTTACTCAAACTACAACCGTCATACTGGTTTTCTGCTCACCTCCACGTCAAGTTTGTTGCCAATGTTTGCCACTCAGTAAGTAATAACATTTCTGTGTTGTTTAGTTGTATTCTGTGTCGTAGTTTTCATCGTTTTTTTGTTAAATATTATTAATTGAAATTAAGATGTTTGTGAACATGACTCACTCAGCTAATGTCCATATTGAGCTCTTTGTGAAAAAAACAAACAACCCAATTTTTCAGAATCTCTGGTTCCCAGTGTGATCTTTTTGGCAGATAGAGCAAATTGTTATTTCATTTCCTTTGGATAATGACATCCACATGAGGACGATCTTGACGATCATACCTACGCAATTCAGTACGTTTGGTTCCTGGTCTTCAGTGTTTTACTGTTTCACTCCAAAAGCTCAGCTATGAAAAGAATTTGTTAAATTTTGTGTGTCAGGGGTGAATGTATGTAAATGTAGCCATGTTGTGAATCTTTCGATAGATCCCTAGGCCGTGTAACTATGGAAAATCTGTTATTTTTCTGTTCCAGAAGAACAAATCGACAAAGTTTCTGTCCCTAGACAAGTGTTTGCCACGGCGGAAATTTTTGCAGGTACATCATTGCATTCATTTGTTTATTTATTTGTTAATTTTGGTTTCTGTTCAGTTATGGCTTTGACCAGTCCAGTTTAAAACGTCTTGTGGTCTACATGAGGCTTCACTCGAATCATAGCCTGTGGTACTACATAACAACATATAATGTACACTTTGCTTCTGCTAGCTACTAAAATGTTTATTTGTGAAGATGTGATCATGTATAAAAGATTTGACATTTCTTTGCCACTTTAAAAAAAAAAAAAAGAGAAAAGTTGCAACGATTTAGAAAATAGATATTGTACACGCTTTATGTTTGATAGAACTTCCAGGTGTGATCAGTACCTAGTTGGGACTATTGCTGTTCTGTCTTGTTTAGTTATTGGTACAGTCAAACCTGTGTAAGGCGGTCGCCCATGGGATTGGACCAAACTGACCGCCTTAGACAGGTGGCCGGGTTTTCCAGGGTGGCATGTCAACAGCTAGCATGTCAGGGGATCCTCTGGGGTGACCAGGTTAGACAGTGGCATGGCTTATACAGGTGACCGCCTTGGCAGGTTCGACTGTACATTTATTTCCGCTTGATGCACTTTCGTTCACCAGAACCTACTTTTTGTGTTGTGCAGGTGTTGGATATACCCCACAGAGAAGCAGGGCCGCTGAAGATCAAGCTGGACCCTGAGTGGCTTTGTGTGTTGAAAAGCACGAACCATCTCCTCAACCTGCGACCGACACAAACCTACATGCCAGGACCCGGCTGCTCTGAGAGGTAACAACCCATTGCCAAATGTTTCCAAAAGAGCTTTAGTTAGTTTGCAGTCAAAAAATAAGTAAAATTTAACTACAGGAATTGAGGGGAAATTTGGTCTTAACTAGGTTCATGCAGTGTACTTTACAGTGAGGAACTGGGAGAGTTCAGTATAGATCAGTTCACATAAGAAGACATGTCTCAAAGTTACCATTAAAATATTGGTCATCTGTTGTAGTGCTTCTGCTCTAGTAAGTAGTAACCTCAAGTCTCGGGCATTTGAGAAGTTTTCATTTGATATTGCATGTTCAGTGTTGCAAGTTTGCTATGCATCCTCCATCGTTTTTAAAAACAATATTTTTTGTGCATGTCGTCTTTTTTAACATGCAACATGTCACAGTTGGAGAATTGGATGTCCAGTGCCGTGTTGAATGTCATGGGAGTTTTGTTCTGTTTGTAGGTATGACTTTGAGGTCAGCGACCAAGATATACAACGCATACAGAGTGATTTCGGCAACGATTTGACTTTGCCAGAGAACTTTCAACCCACAGCACCTACACTGCATGAACGAGGAAGCAGGCACGGAGGCTCTGTAAGTATAGCTGAAGGATTGTAATGAACAGAAAACTGAAAAGCATGAGAGTGTGTGTGTGTGTGTTTTTTTAAAATCCCTCCATAAGCACCTTGAGCTCTAGGTTAAGCTGGAGCCATGTACTCTATCAGTGGTCTGTCAAGCCTTCATCATATATATGTATATTCCTCTTATTTATTTATTTATTTCAACAGTTTACTCTGAAAACAGAACCTAAGTTCTTAAAAAACAAAAAGACACGCATGTAAAATCATTTGTATATATGTATAAATATGCTCTGTTCAACCAGTGGTGACAGACAATTCTGCTTCGATAAAAAAAAAATTGATCCACACAACCCCAAATAATTTATAATGATGAGACTTACTATAGCACGTCTCCACCCTCTCTGAGTTCTTATTGCACTTCGGGAAAGGTTTTGAGAGACTGAGAGAAAAAAAACACAACAAAAACGTGTTCTTTATTAATTTAGTATTTATTGGTATGATTTATTTATTGCATTACTTATTTTGTTATTTATTTATTCAACAGGTGTTGGTGAACCCCCAGACATCTCTGTTGTGTTCCATGCTGGATATCACAGATCCCAACGCAGTGCACCTTGGGGTGAGCTCTCACGGATCTTTCAACACCTCCACAACCAACCCTGACAAGATTGCCATCGACAGCGATGACGATACCGATGATGTGGGTGACTCAAATGGTGACGACGATGCATCGCCCAGTGACATTAACAGCAGTCTGGACGCGTCGTGCCTCAGCAGCAACACGTCGTACATCAACAGCAGTCTCGACATGTCCAACTCGTTCAGCACAGTGGAGCCGAAAAGTCACGTCAGCCGTTTCTCTGGATCCACCTCAACGCCAAAGAAGTTCAGCACCATCCTGGCAGCCCAGCGGCAGAAGGTGTCAGGTATGTACATGTATTCATTAAACAGGACTGGAGAGAAAGACAGTGCTGAACTGAACAGTAGATGTTCATCGTCTGCACCTGAATGATAAGGAATAACAAATACAATATAGTAGCCTACTGGCTGTTACTGCTGTAATGTTTACATACGTTCAGCAGGTGTGTTTTGTTCAGTGTAACGTTTACATTGATTGTGTTGTTACTGTAATTTTCAATCATTTGGCAATTTTCAGCCAAATTTCCTATCCTTTCAGCCAAAAAATCTAACTTTCAGCCAAACAAAGGAAGGAGGAAAGAGGTTGCACACACTGTCATGATACATGTAATGCCATATGGGATAGTCTAACTTCATTTTTGAAGACTAGCATGTCAGTATCAAGGCAGTATTTTACGTTTCGGTGCTAGTATAGGCTACTAAATGCCTTTAAAAATGTTAAAATTTGTTCTCGTAAGTGGGGCACTGCCTCTGTGTTCCCTCACCAGGGGCACTGCCTCTGTACCCCAGCCTAGGTTTCTGTCTTCTTTTCCCTCAGCAATTCCCTAGCCTGATAGTGGAGTGTCAGTCAAGTTTCCCCATGTGGGACATTAAAGATTATTATTATTATTATGTTGCAGATGATGATGATGAGTTAGCATCTATCCTCACTGCTCAGAGACAAGCCAGAGAAAAGTCGCTTGCAGACTCCAGCACAACTGAGGATACGGATGTTGCGACCAGCAGCGGCACCGACGAAATGGAGAGGAGATCTGGACAAGTGGATTCATCCAGCCAGGACTCGCAAGAAGCAGATTCACAAACCGCTGGTCTGAGTAACGCAGGAGGCGGTTTGGTTCGCGTAGACTCTTCACAAAGTGACTTGAAATCTGCTGTTACGCCCGAGGTGGTGACGGTCAGTGCAGAGTTAGAGAACATGGGACAATTGTCCACGAACAAAAGGCCAAGCCCTTCGGACACCTGCAGTGAATCAGCTGGGAAAAAACTGAAGCGACGTAATGTTTCATTTTACACAGCTGAAGCTGGGGATGAGGCCAGTTAGTGAATGTTTGGCAGACTGTTGATGTACAGTGCGACTGTGAAGCAAGTTGTGAAGCCAGTATGTGAAGTGTGTGAGGGTTGATTCTCCCGTGTGTGTCTTTCCCATGAAATCATCATACAGAGAGTGTTTGTAATTTATTGCATGTGACGCATGATGATTCAGTGGCAGAAAAAAAAAATGATAATAACAGTGGATAGCATTTGTAGAGCGCAGACTCTCCAGAGAGAGTCACTTTGTCGCTGAATCAAATTTGCTGAGTGACAAATTGAATTTTTACCTGAGCTTGCAGTTTGCATCCTATTGTTTGATAAAGCAAAGATAAACTGGTCAATAAAAATAAAATACATTCAAATCTCACAATCTTTTTTTTTTCTTTTTTTTCTATGAATTATCACCAGTTATGTATCATTTTTGAGTGAGTTACCCCCAAAATAGGGAAAAAAACACAAGTTATTAAATTTTAAATTGAAATAAAAAGGAGAAAAGAGCCTGTACAAAAATTGTCTGTGCTACTATGGCATTGGGAGACCAGGCATGATTTTTCAGCCAGTTTATTCAGACTTTTTGAAGGTTGGCAGGGTGGGTGTAGCAGGGCAGTATTTTATGCAAAAGAATGCCTTGAGATGAAGTTTCAGGCTTCTCCCCCCCCCCCCCCCCCCCCCCCCCCCCCCCTTCCCGAGTTTCAGGATATCATGCCAGATAATGGTTGAAGAACAGTGTACATGTATTTACAAAGCAAACTTGTGATTTCAAGCTGGTACCTGTAGTAACACATTTTCTGGGATGAGATCATTGTAGAGGCGATTTCTTAAGAGGTCCTATGGTCAGTGTTCGAAATGTTAGGCGGAGAGTGTTAGAGTCGCTTGTCAGGTCAGAAGTGAATTTGAAGCTTTGTGGGTGTGGGTTATCTGTCAATTAACAGAATTGTAAAAGAAGAAAATGTTGACAGCAACAATGGAATTTTTGCATAACTGCATTTTGAGAACAGTGCAAGATGACAATGCATTGTAGTTCAACACTTCTCCTGTGCTGTTCTCAAAGAAGTAGGTATGTCAGAAGTACACAGTGAAGTCAGAGTTTGATTACAGTGTCACCTTTTTTCTTTTCTTTCTTTTTTTTTGGTCTGCAAATGCCGTCATTTGTACCCAGATGTTGACATGCATTGAATATGCGGTGTTCAATTGTTCAGTAATTTTTACACTGTGGCTGAGCCTGTCTGTTTGCAAGGACCCAAAGTGACTGTACCAGTGTATGATATTGTGATAAGATGAATTTTTACCTTCGTTTTATTGTTCTATACAGAAAAGGGTCACAGTTGTGCATAATGGAAAGTCAGATCTTATGAAAATGCGAGATTGCCTCATGTTGTAAAAATATTAATGGACTGAACTCAGATTGATATATAATTATTATTTTATAAATCTATCCCTAACCCCACCCCCCACCCCCCACCCCCCTTTTTTTTTCCTTACAGCAGGACTGTTTATCTTACATTCCTTGTCTCTTCTTCTTTTGTGTTTTTTTTTTAGAGCCTAAAATCTTTGTGTTTTGTCAGGGATTTAAATCATCCTCTGTTCAGAGAATTTCTCTCTGAAAAATTTTTTCCTCAGAAAACAAACAAACAAACAAAAACTGTTTCCTCCTCTGAGTCTGAAGCATGTAAATTTGTGCTTGTGGCTTTGCCGCTTCATCACGAAATGTTACAAACTTTTCCTCCTTTTTAACCATGGACCGTTTCAAGCCCTGCTTGTTATGTCAAACGTTGTCTCCCTTACCGCATTTTTATAAGTAACTGCTATCATCTGGAAAGAGGGCCAAGCACCATGAATTGATTAGGCGCTTATGCCCTTTTTGCTAATAAGAGTAGATCTGTTACTACTTCCTAGGCAGCTTTTTTCAGAGTCTGAGTGTGTAAGATCTGCGCCTTGTTTGATTACTTTTTTTTCCTCCCATCTTTATCAGAGATGAATAAAATTCCCCTTGTTCAAGAGACCACCTTGCTGGGTTTGCTGAAGCTTAAAAGCTTGTATTGAATTCAATATTAAAACAGAAAGAATTTCACAAAATTGAGAAAGCAGGAACACACTTGTGTTGTGAGGCATAACGGTTCTCATGCCTTTGAACTTCACTTTTGCTCATTTCGATGTTGTGCTTACCTTTTAGTTTTACAAATCCACTGAAGCTTCAGTCTTCCTCTACAGTTTCATGGCAGCTAATTTTTATGTACATTTAGTGGTCAAGAAATAAACGCTAATTCAGTTGCTTCAGATTCTACTCTATGTAGGTGTTTTTTTTTTAAGGGGGATGGGGGGGGGGGGGGGGGGGGGGGGGGTGTTGCTTTGGTTTGTCCCAGAGAAATTTAGCACTGGAACGTGGATGAATTCTCAGGATTTTGGAATCAAATGTTCCTTGTTGATTTGAAGAAAATTTTGATGAGAGCAACACCTGTAGTGTACTCAGAAATATATATCCGAATGTATTGTTCTCTGCAACTGTGTAGCGTCATTGAGCAAATCAGTGGTCACCATAAAGTACATCGTTGGTTATTGTAGCAGCGGGTAATATTTTGTCACTTGGAGCTGAATGCTTCGATGGCTTGTCATCAGCGTTCTTGGCAGCTTAACATAACCATACAGTGTATCACAAAGGTAGTTCATTAGTTCTCCGGTAGACTCCTGAAACCGGACATACCTCTTGATGAGGGTTATTGTGTTCTCCTTCCCCCACCCCCCATCCCCCCTCCCCTCAGGTAGAACTGGAATCTGGCTTTTCCGAGTTGCATGCTTCAGTTTTAGATGTTTGTTGCATGGAAATTGTTGATTGGTCAGTGTCCAGTTGCTACAGAGATCAGTCTGTAATATATTAATAAAAATGCTTTGGGGTATCAGAATTGTCATGTGTGTGTGTGTGTGTGTGTGTGTGTGTGTGTGTGTGTGTGTGTGTGTGACACTATATAAACTCAGACACGACACCATACATGGCCAGTATGGCAACATTCTCATACATATTGGCGTTGTTGTTCCCCAAACCAGTTTGTAGGAATGCGTGTCACTTTCTGCTCAACTTGGCTTTTACATTAAAGTTGGACGAGCCTGAAGCACCCCTAGGAAACCGTGAACACACACAGAGTATGACTTCCTGACCAAACTCGGCAAACAGTCAAAGCCTCTCTCTTACACACACACACACACACACACACACCACACAACACACCACACCACCACCACCACACCACACCACCACCACACCACACCACAACACACACACACACGAACGAACGAACGATTATTGACACAAGCAGGCTGGGGAATTTTCAGTCATTTGGCAGTTTTCAGCCAAATTTCCTGTCCTTTCAGACAAACAGATACAAGTTTCAGCCGAAAAAAAGGAAGGGAGGGGGGAAAAGGTTGCACACACAGTAATGTATCATGATGCACGTAATACCATAGGGAAAGTCTAACTTCATTTTTGAAGACTTGCATGTCAGCACCAAGGCAGTATTTTACATTTTGTTGCTAGAGGAGGCTACTAAATGCCTTTAATAAAAAATGCTAAACTTTGTTTTCTGCAGTGGGCTGTTGCAATTCTGGTCCTTGGTCCTTCAGCATGGCGCTGCCTCTGCACTCTGGCTTATTTTTCTGTCTTTTTTTCCCCTCAGCAATTCTCCAGCCTGACAAGTCAAACGTTACGTCCTCCAAAGAGAAACCGATCCTTTGGTTTAAAAAATGTTTTGGAGAGAAACGCATTTTTTTTCCTTCAAATTGGAGTATTTTATTTTGTATGGTACACTACATAAAAATGATGATTGTTTACATTTAAGTTTTTATGTTTAGGGAGTGCGTGAATGTGTGTGTGCATCAGAGTGAGTGGGTGTTTGTGGGAACGTGATAATTTTTTTGTGTGTGTGCATCAGAGTGAGTGGGTGTTTGTGGGAACGTGATTTTTTTTTTTTAATCAAAGGAGGAGCAGGCATTGTAATTTCCCTTTTATGGGATTGAATAAAATATCTTATGTCTTATGATTATACATGTATAGTAATGTCACGAAAGAACTCAGCAATGGCGATTACGTGTCATGAAGCGAAGTACCCTTTCATATATAACATATCTAAAACAAAATCGTCACGACAACTTTGTCCCTGTGTGTATCATTGAAAACAATGATTAAGATGAAAAACACCTTCCATTTTTGCCACACCGGGCAATGCGACAACATCCGAATGTACATCCTGATTAGTGAAATTGCAAGATTTTTAAAGAGCAGTAAGCAGTTTGATAAACTGTACGAAGTGAGTGAATTCTGATACATGCAACAACAAAGAACTACAGTGTATGTACATGCCTTCACTTGCGTCGTTTGTGTGTGTGTGTGTGTGTGTGTGTGTGTGTGTGTGTGTGTATGTTCCACTGTGGCACAGCTGGTATAGTTCGCCTGCTGGGGGGGTAGCGGGGGGGGGGGTGGTGGTGCAAATGAATCCCCTGCAAATGACTGGGATATAATATTATTTGCTCCCCCTAGCAGGTGAACTATACCAACTGAACTTCACTGTGTCCAGGTGTGAATAGATTTGTTTCATGTCTCAGTCGTCTTTGCAGCTCAGAATAATAATAACAGAGTACAACCCCCCAAAAGAATGGACATGGATAAATATCAGCGGATGAACCTTCCCTGGAAGTGTTTCGGGAAATTCTTTGGGAGCAGTGAAGACCTTGGGGGAAGCCCACAGCGACTCCATGGCACTTATAGAATCACATAGAAAGTCAATTAGTGAGACTGATTTAGTAGGACTTCGTACGGAGGACTTCGCTGAGCAGCGTAACCCATTTACATGTAAATTAGGTTCACACGGCAGAGGCCGCGAGCTGCTAACGCACTGCGATTGGGTAATGGCACCCGTAACGTGCCTAATTTACATGCAAATGGGTTACGCTGCTCAGCGAAGTCCCGCTCCGTACGAAATCCTACTAAATCTCACTAGTACCGCGTTGGGTTGTACGAAGAGGTGTCTGACCACATTATAATTATTTAAAAAAAATCAAACCAACAACAACAACAAATCGTACCCTGCAACGGTTCCAGTCATGACTACACGCCGGAAAATTACGCACTTTACATCTGCTGTATTCAATTCTGCGCTGTGCAGCACCAGTTACAGACTTTACTCGGAAATTCTACCTGAGCTCATCGGTAGCCAGCGCACTTTCTCACTGAAAGGCCGATGTCACGCGGGAATATTTTTAATCCGAACAAAAAGAGCGAACATGGTGGTTTTCTGTGTTTCACGTGTGACGTACGGCTACTGAAAACATGCCTTTGTCCTAATTTTTCCTGAGCGTGGTTTGAGCAGTTCAGTTTCCATGTTTGTTCGAACAAAACGTCTCGCGTGCGTCAGGAGCCTAAAGCCGGTCTTAACTGGGCACTGCGGAGCGCCACAGTGCTGTCCACAGTTGTGACACAGCTGTGATTTTGGGGGTTTCCGCCGCTGTGGCGTCATCACAGCAACCTGGATTTCAAATAGCCACAACTGTGACTGTGGTTTCCACAACAGATACTGACTGGCTGTACTACGTCACTCGGCGCGCAAACACTGATGGCGGACAGTGCATCTTTAATCGGTTTGTTACCGAGCACAACTGTGTTCAGTTTTGTAGTTAGTAGACACACCGAGCGCAACGACTGTGATGTGCACATGCCTGTTTCGCGCGCTGTGCCCAGTTCAGAGCAGGCTTAAAGATCTAAGCTCCCAACAAAAAGCTTTCCGAAGTGTGAAATTTTTTTTACAGAGTCGACCGTGCAAGCACAGCCAACTCTGTCACAGTTTCAGCGTCCCTGAAACCCCAATAAAAGCCGAGGGCAGTCTGATTCACAGCTCAGTTTGCGTTTTGACACTGAGCGAGAAAGATCATCGTGCTCTGGTTTTATAAGGGTCCCCGAAGCGCTGAAAACTCTGCAACTGTGACAGAGTTGACTGTGCTTGCACGGTCGACTCTGTAAAAATTTTTCACACTTCGGAAAGCTTTATGTTGGGAGCTTAGATCTTTAAGAGCAGGCTTAACACGTACTGTGCATCAGTGAGCACGTGATTTCTCGGCTAAGTCCACGATCAGTCATGCGGTCGCCAGTTCCCGGATACCCTCCAGCTCTGCACTGAAACCTGGGGAGCCGGGTTGGCCGAATGGTAGAGCGTTGGACTTCTAATGCTCGGGTCGTGAGTTCGTATCCCGGCTGGGGCCAAATGTTTGTGCTGGCTTTTTCATCGTTGCCCCCGTCTTTGATATCACCCGTGGTGGAAAAGGACGTTAAACCCCCAAACACCCACCCACCCACCCGCACTGAAACTGGCTCTGCGGACTGATCGCCCCCCCCCCTCCCCCTTCCTAGACCAATCTGAGGCGTTTCGCTGGTTCAACGGTAAACCAGCCCATTCAATGCTGTTTCTTGGTGTCAGCCTAACCCACGATCTGCCACTCTCTCCCACTACACGATTGCATTGGAGATGACCGCGTCACTCAGTTCAGGCTTCACCACGCGAAGGCCATGGCAAAGATGAAGAAGACGCTTGAGAAGGCGATGAAGAGCAGATACACACGCAGCAACACAGCATCGTACGCATGACCCACCAGCTGCCACGTGATCTCGCCATTTTCCGCCTCCACCTCCCCCTCCTCTTCCACGTCAGCGTGCACGTGCGAAGCGCTCGTCACGTGACCTTTGGCGCTCGCGACTCTGCCGCCGTTCCAACTGTGCAGCTTCTTGTCGCCCTTTTCGGTTGCCGGGGTGACGGAAGTGATAGCGCGTGGCCCGCCTTTCCGTTTGCAGCAGCGCATGCGTATGAACCAGAGGATATTGCGCGTGAGCTTGGCCTGCCAGAGCGGGAGTTGGTGATGGTTGGGGTCCCTGTGGTAGACCTGAAGGGAGTGGATGGAGAACACCACTGAGAGCCCTGACAGCGACAACACCATGGCGATGTACACGCCTGCAACAACGACGACAAGATTAGCACCTTTGGCCCACCAGTCGTGGATTCCTCAACCGCATGGTGTACGACAAGATGAGTAGCGACTTATACCCCCCTCCAGAAAAAAACAATCCCCCCAAAACAAACAAACAAACAAAATATAAAACAAAAAAACAACAAAAAACAAACAACAGATAAACAAAAAACAAAAACAAATAAAAACAACAACAAAAACCAAAACAAAACATAGACCCGCAACAGCAAAAACCAAGGCAAAGAAAAAACAAAACAAACACCTAAAAACACTTAAAAAAAAACCAAACTATTCGACTGAATGGAACGACCTCTGGTGGAACTGAAACTGAAGGGGAAAAAAAACCAAACAGTTGAATTTATGATCACGAGATCAGTCAGCCATGACTTCAAGAACACATACTCCATGGGTAATAAGAATAAGGTGATACTAAGAGCTTTTCACTGGGAACGCTGGAGGCGCCGCAGGGCTGGAAGCTGAAGCAGTAGAAGCCTGCCGCTGCGATGAGCTACTTGACGTGCAAATCTTCCTACTATTTACTCTGGTGCATGGCAACATATTTCTGTTTTTCACCCCACCCACCGCATCCTACGAGGGTGGGTCAATCAAGAATGAGAATGCTCGTTGTTTTCTTGAAATCGCTAAAATGGTCAAAACCGAGTGTTATCACTGGTTAACAAAACAACATTCGATGTGCAGTCCGTTTGCACACACACACACACACACACACACACACACACACACACACACACACACACACACACACACACACACACACAATAACCCCCCACACCCTACATTTTGTCAGTTTTCAGCAGACGAACTATGTCGTGCTCTTCTTCTTCGCGCAACTCACCTAAGAGCGACTGATTCTTCGCTGTGGTCGGCAGTCCGTCAGTAACAATAGTGAGTATGACGACATACGCCAGGAGAACAGTCAGGCAGTAACCGATCTTCTCCCCAGAGTCATGAGGCAGCAGAAACACCATCGGAATCAGGAGTGACGTCAGCATGACAGGCAGGAGCGTGTTCAGCCCGTAGTAGACTGGTCGACGATGCATCTCGAAGTAGAAGGTCATCTTGGCGTACGTGTAGCCATCCTCGTCAAACTCACTGCGTTCGTTCCACGTGCTCTGCAGGTGCCACTCCCCGTTTTCCGTGTAATACTTCTGGTTGATGCCTGTATCCTGCGAGAGACACATTTACGAAATGATGATGATGATGTGTATTAATACAGGCGTTTTTTTTTTGTTTTTTTTTTCAAACGCAAACTGCACCGAAGAGGCACGCTCACGTTTGCGAGGCTCTCCACGTCCCTCCCCCTTTTTTTTCTTTCGTTTAAGAGGCTCTTAAAGCTTCCCAAAGGATAGGCGCCGTTTAAAAAATCGTCGTCATTATCTCCACGTGAATCACGCGTATTATTCACTCTCAGACAGGACATCAGCATTTTACAGTCACCTGGTGCGACAAGTCAGTTCCAGTTTTCAAGTTTCGGAGTTCAGATTTGCGTTTAAGTTTTATATTTTAGTGGGCGGAGCATTTCTAAAGCAGAATGAAATGAAGCCGGAGTACCGGCTGGAGAGAACCCCCGGCATATATAGTGACAAACAAAACAACAATAACAACAACAACAAAACACACCAAAAAAACAAGAAGAGCAAAACAACAACAACAACACTGAACAACAACAATAACCACCACAACAAAAAAACCCAGACCATCAAAACTTGGCATTTTTTAACGTGAAATACTACTACTACTACTTCTACTACACGTCACAATAAGCGATAACACGTACATGCACTGAAATGTTGAGTTCTTGGATCGTATAGCCGAAGCTGGTCACTGACAACGAGCACGTTTGGGTGTCGAAGGGGAAGTCGGTCGTGTCCATCTCACATGACGTCACCAGGATGCCTGGCGGGTTCCACGTGACCTGGCCGTCCTGACGCACGCGCAATGGAATCGTGTCCTCGGCAATGGCGGTTAGGTCCAATACGCTGAAAGCGCAGATACGAGGACCACTCATAATGTTTTGCAACCTGGACGAACTAATGACGTCACTACTTTGTTGTTAATATCACATCGTGGACCAGTTTCGTAATACCAGTTTCTTGTATAGAGACATGCTGCCATGAAACTGCAGCAAATTGACTACATGTAAAGGGGAGCCGGGGTGGCCGAATGGTAGAGCGTTGGACTTCTAATGCTCGGGTCGTGAGTTCGTATCCCGGCTGGGGCCAAATATTTGTGCTGGCTTTTTCATCGTTGCCCCGTCTTTGATATCACCCGTATGTGAAGGAAAAGGACGTTAAACCCCCAAACACCCACCCCACCCCGACTATATGTAAAGGAACTTCTCTAGCAAGCTTCATTAAAGACACACACACTTTACAATTCAATCGATGAAAAAGGACGAAGAATTCAGTTTTGATGAGCTGTGCTGGGGGGTGCGTGGCTGAACCTTGGATCAAAGTGTCCCGCCACACCGGCCCCCGTAGTGTAGTGGTTAGCACTTCGGACTATGGACCGGGAACCCCGGGTTCGAGTCCCAGCCGAGGCAAGCGGGATTTTTCCTACCTAGGTCGGCTCCTACCCAGAGCGGGTCTGCTATATGTCCCAATGGGGAGGCTGTTACCACACAGCCGAGATTCACTCACTTCACGGGTGCGACTTTGAGGGTGCTTCCCATGGTATGACACGTCTTATGATGTGGATGATTACATGGCCGGCACCGCAGGTGCCGTAGTTCGCGGGGGGTGGTTAATGCCGGGATATTTATGACAGGAAGCGTGGAATGCAGTCCTGTCCCGCAGTCCCAAACCACACGGACCTCCATAGCATCATCTTATCACCATCCTCATCTCCATCATCATGCATAATTAAAAACAAAATGCCTCAGCTTCCGAGCCCTCTGTGGATTCCACCCATTACCTGAGAGGAACACCACTGGAACTGGCAAAGAGTTGTGGCAGCAAAAAAAAAAAAAAAAAAAAAGTGTCCCGCCACGAACGAGTTAAACTGGGCCACTGTCCGATATTTCTAGCCTCACAAATCGTTTAGGACCATTTTGGGTAGTGTCAGTCTAGCATGTACCACTTATATGTCCTGGCGAACGTGTGGAATACACTTACTTGTTATCCACGACAAGGGACGGTGTCCACACTCTGTCGTTGTGAACCTGAATGACTGGGATGGCGCTGTATGTAGGGTTGGTTGACCAGCTTAGTCGGTAGTCGTCCCATTTCTGTGTACACACACACACACACACACACACACACACACACACACACACACACACACACACACACACACACACACACACACACACCAACAGAATTTTATGCTCTTGTTAAAAACACAGTCAGTGCTCTGCAAACGAGCTTACGTGGTGGAAAAGGACGTTAAACACCTAAACACCCATTCACCCATCCCGTGCGAACGAGAACGGTTTCATATGGACATCATCTGGTTACCACGGCGCCTCGGCACTGACGCGACGTGCGCTTGCAATGAAAGTATGTACATAGCCAAATAACAGCGAGCACGCACAAATACACACACACACACACACACACACACACACACACACACACACACACACACACACACACACACACACACACACGCACGCACACACACATCAATTCTCAAGCACCTCCTTTGTTCAAAGCGAACTACTCAAACTTTTGCCGAGTTGGCATACAGTGCAGTTCGGCCTCTCGGGTTATTTCCACCTCCTGCAAATACACTACGGCCCTCTGCTCAGCATAGCGATCGCACCATTGTGACCCTAGACTTAACTCTAACCCCACTGACGCAGGGCGAACTAGAGATTGGAGAGATCCTAATCTTTCCGCTAACAACCAAAATCTTATTCACGAAGCCTGAGCACGTTTAACGTGACCAAAGACGCCCGCACTCGCAGAGGAATACATGTACTCGAATTATCGTACAAAAGAACGAGGAACATGACGAAGGTTTATCAAATCACTCCTGTTCTATGGTCCGCTCTTCTGTTTTTCAGATCCTTCCAGTCTCTAGTTACCCCGAATAAGCCCAAGCTGACAACCGACCATTAGTCATATTCGAAGGAAGTACGGATACTGTATCCCCTCCTTGTCTCTCTCTCTCTCTCTCTCTCTCTCACACACACACACACACACACACACACACACACTGACAGGTCTTTCTCTGATCAAGCAACACCTCCACAGAAACCCAATCAGGCGTGTCCGTGAAAAAAAATCGGCAATGTGTCGGTCGCCTAGTTCCCCCAACTAAACTTCTCACCCTGGTGCTATCATGGACAATGGTCTATTCAGCGCGATACTGACTTAGACTGTGTACATGTATCTAATTAGCGAAGACGAGGCAATTTCTGGCCTTCTGCGCGTGACACTGAGACAGTTCAAAGGCTGTATGAATTGGTTGGTTGGTTGAAGTTTATAAGTCCCGACCACAAGAGTGACTGGAGACTGTACTAGCGGGTATGTTAGGGAGAGGGACAGCCACCATAAGGATGATGTCACACGGGAGTGTTTGTAGTCCGAACAAAGAGCGAACATTGTGTTTTGCGTTTTTCTCGTGTGACACGCAGCTCAGTACAACATGCCTTACCCTTTTTTTTTTCAGAGTGTGTTTTGACTTGTTTTCCATGTTTGTTCGAACAAAAACGTCTCCCATGTGTCATGAACCTAACTGAACACTGTTCAATTCAGACAAACTGAAAGTCAGCCGGATATCATTTATCGTGCACTGTTATAGAAAAGTTCCTGGAACAGGCTCACTTCACACAGCCTGTGGAAAGGGCAGAGTTAGGAGTAAAGCCGGCTCTTAACTGGGCACTGCGGAGCGCCACAGTGCTGTCCACAGTTGTGACACAGTTGTGATTTGGGGGGTCTCCGCCGCTGTGGCGTCATCACAGCAACCTGGATTTCAAGTAGCCACAACTGTGACTGTGGTTTTCACAACAGATTCTGATTAGCTGTACTACGTCACTCGGCGCGCAAACATGGCGGACAGTGCATCTTCAATCGGTTTGTCACCCGGCCGAGCACAGCTATGTTCAGGTTTGTAGTTAGTAGACTCACCGAGCGCAAAGACTGTGATGTGCACTTGTGTTTCGTGCGCTGTGCCCAAGAGCAGGCTTAAGCACAAATTTTTACTTTACAACCCTTTTGTGGAGAGGTACATTTGGTCCAAAACTGAGATGACCACAATGTGAAATGGAACAACGAGATACTGCAAAACCCTGCCTCTAGAGTTAATGTTGTGAAACCTACCATTGACCACCATCCTGTAACGGAGAACTGCTCGTTTTTCAGATCCTGCAACAAGGAAAAGAAAAGAAAAACCCTGTGAAACGTTGTATGTCACACACACACACACACACACACACACACACACACACACACACACACACACACACACACACACTTTCAGCTTGGTCTATCCCTTTTGGTCGGCTGGACTACGCTGCTCGTCTGATCGTGAATCTGATGATGTACATGTATCATATTTCTGGTTTTCCTCGTGTGAACTCCTGATAAAACTGGGAGTCTGAGAATTCTCTCAGTGTGTGTGTGTGTGTGTGTGTGTGTGTGTGTGTGTGTGTGTGTGTGTGTGTGTGTGTGTGTGTATGTGTGTGCCAGTGGACGATAGCATGACGACAATCGTGGTCATGATGACGCAGTTAGAGACGACAGCGTTTAAACGTCATCACTGGACGCTGCTACAACCGGCATGACGCTGTGCGGTACAGCAGCACTGACAAGATCCTGTTCAAACTCACCACGAAGTTGATCGAGGCAAGATTGAAGGAGAGCTGTATCAAGGTCACGCGCTGAGGTCGAACATCCGGGGCATAATTAGAAGAATATAAAGAAGCTCTCAGATTTGTCTCGTCTGCTACCGTGAAAGCGCCACCCCTCCCAACAGCTGAAAGAAAGAGATACAATTGATTACAGCTGCGCATTTTCACACACACACACACACACACACACACACACACACACACACACACATGACAGGTTACCAGCTGAGAGAGAGAGAGAGAGAGAGAGAGAGAGAGAGAGAGAGCCTTGAATTGTTTTCTGTTGAGATTGGAATCAAAAGCACCCCTCACGCTGGTATCGTAAACTGAGCTCGCTTCAAACATCTGAAAGTCAAACGGTGTATCGAACAGGCATAAAAAAGAAACCACGAAAACACTCCCGAATTCGCGTCAACAGTTTGAGGAACGTCAATCAAGCGTGACGGTGTACGAACTCCAATGAACCCTGACTTATCTAAATTTCCGTCACGGTCCCTTAACCCCCCTCGATTCAATGGACACTTAGGGTGACCAAGTGTGGCTTTAGTTCTTGCAACAATCGGTATTGAATGTCGTTCAGTTCAGATCTCTCTTCCAAAAACTCGCATAGAATACCACGAGACCCCAGCTGTGTGCCCTAGAACCATTTAACCCAGGCTGGTTCGTATACCACATTCAGTTAATCAAAGGTGTTTACGTCAAAATGGGAGGACCTGACGCACGACCTCGCAAGAGCGTGGTCATTTGTTTACCACTGTCACACGGGAATGAGAATGAATAGAACAATTAACACAGCAAGAAACAGTAATAAACACAGGAAAAAAAACCTATAGCACTTGTCACAACAAACAAACAATCAAAAAACAACAAACAAACACGAACAAACAAACAAACAAACAATTAACGTGTATATCCTTGTACATACATCCCTGTGGTCATTATATTGCCGCGTGCGTGTGCGTGCCAGTGTGCGTATGTGTGTGCGTCCGGTTCACTGTATCTACTTGTACGTGTATATGATTTTACTGTCCTGTCTGAGCAGACACGGCAATTTCTCCACCGAGGGATGGATAAATTTTATCTTTTATCTTCTATTTTAAGAAAACACCAAACCACACACACAGACACACACACACAGACACAGACACACACACACACACACACACACAGACACACACACACACACACACACACACACACACACACACACACACACACACACACACACACACACACACACACACAGACACACACACACACACACACACACACGCACGCACGCACGCACACACACACACACACAAAGAACAACATTGACAGAAATTGCGAGAAAGGCTAGATGGCACTTTTCAGGCAGAATCGTAATTTCCGCGTATTTCATAATTCATATGGAGACACTGATTTACCCTGCTACCTATACACCCCGTCTCTCAGAGGTTTCAGTCAACAGGCGTGGCTTCAGAATAAACAGCGTATTAATAAAGGTGAAATGTATACTATCGTCCCCTTCTGTCGATATGGTACACGGGTTTTACCCCCCCCCCCCAACAATGTACCTCACTTAATTCGTTTTACACCACATGAAAAACAAAATGCACGTGGTATAATTTATTTTTCGCCGGAGGCTCGGTAGCTACGCCAAAAATTGAAACGTCTCGTGGTATTTTTCGCCCTAGCAAAACGGGTTTCTACCAGTCAAAGGGCAGCAACCATCTGTTAGTAGGCTACTCAGAGAAACTCTCAGCATGGAAAGAGTTAATCGAAAGGACGGAAAGACTTTCGAATGTAAACTGTAAACAACACTCCTGATTTGTTGTTGTTGTTGTTGTTGTTGTTGTTGTTGTTGTTGTTTTCTGTACACGCAGCCTATGTTAGTCAACCGTGGACCAAATTCCTTGTACAAATATTTAAACCGTCTTCACTGATAATGATCGTTACATATCCGACTGCTAACAGAATGAGGTCAGCAAGTCGTCAGTATTGTGTGAGAGTGATTACCGGAAACATTCGCCTGCGGTAGTTGTCATATGTTGTTATATCATATGCGCCTCTCATACGGAATTGTTTTTGTAAGTAATTTGTTGTTCCTTGTACCGCTGCGCGTGGCAAACCGTGGATTCTGTGTGAAGGAATAGAAAATTGCTGTATTTCGCGACATTTCTGTCTGCTTTTCCAGGACCTCTGAATTTTTGTCTAATACATGTAATAATAATAAATTTCATCTGATTCCGTATACTTTGCTTAGTGCTTTAGTCCAATTTACACAAGACTTTTATATATATGTGTGTGTGTGAGAGTAAGTTTTATTTATGATTGTGCGAGTGTTTCAGATATAACAAGGTTTGTGAGTGTTTTTTTAAAATATATTTTAAGAGCGTGAGTGCTTTGGACGGATGTGTGTGTGTGTGTGTGTGTGTGTGTGTGTGTGTGTGTGTGTGTGTGTGTGTGTGTGTGTGTGTGTGTGCGCGAGCGTGTGTGTGTGTGTGTGTGTGCGCGCGCGCGCGTGTGCGAAATTAGATTTACTTGTGTGCGTAACTGAGGCTTCTGTTAGTGCAAGTTTTATTTGTTATTATTATGTCTTATGATTATTTTTTATGGTGGCCTCTAATTTCCCTTCTGGGATTAATAAAGTAATTTGAATTGATTTGAATTGAATTGAATTTAGCAATTAGGGTGTTAGTGTAGTAGGCTGCTTACTGGCTTAAAGATTCTAATGCTACATTTAAAAAAAGCGAATGTCACATTTATCACTGCCAGAAAATGATGGAATGATTTCTACAAAGTACACATGCATATCATGTGTTCAACAAAATGCTGCAGTAGTTGTCAGCACAAAGGTTCCACAAACAGAACATGCGAAGCATCAGTGTATTTTCACTGGAATTCAATTTAAAAAAGACAAAAAATCACCCACACATGGTGGACAAGGACGTTAAACTCCCCCCCCCCCCCCCCCTTGAAAAATGCTTTGCTAATTGAATACCCTTTGCGTATAATCAACGAGCCGCTACCGAGGTTCACTTGTTTAACTTTACAATCGATTTGATCTTCGACGCGGAAATGGGGATTCCATGTAAGTAAACAAAATGTTGCACGTGAATGGATTTCTCAGGGTTTTTTCCCCCCAGTATTTAAGTCTTGTTCCTAGATACGTGTACGTGAACTGGTCGATTTTGGGGTATGGGCAAATAACAACACTGATGCAGGGACTCAGAGGGTAATATTCAGTGTTGCTACATTGTTTTCCGGCAAAAGACACGTGCAGTGAATGTTCTCGCTCGATACATCTTGAGAGAACAACAACAAACAACAACAACAACAACAACAAACCATTACCTGGTTTCTTCTTGTCAGCTGGGTCGTTACGCGGCTCCTTGCATTTAACATGGGGTATGTATTTGCAGTTCTAACATTTCAAACTATATACACACAGGGTTCAGAATTTGCCTCAGGTTCCGAATTTTTCGGTTGATTGAGAATCGTGTATCGAGTAACTGGACATAATAAATAAATAAATAAATAAATAAATGAATAAATAAATAAATACTGGATTTATATGCAATTAACCAATTGATTAGTCTACTCATGAAGATACGTTAGAAAATGTTTCCTCACTGAATATCAATTTCATTTTTATACTTCAGTTTTCTGTAACGTATACTCTAAAAACCAACTAACTGCATGGAAAGAAAGAAAGAAAGAAAGAGCTCGAAGAAAGAAAAACAAAACAAAAACAAAACAAAATCAACATCCTGATAGTCATCAAACAAAATCAACTGACAAGCCGACTTCGTACATTGCACTCAGAGCCGAAACCAACCACCACACTAACAGTTGTAACACGCATGGTTTGATGACATAGTTATGATACCAAAACGTACAACTGCAATGCCCGAACTAAACATTCCTCCTACTGTGCTCTAGAAGCTTTAGAAAACGCATAGTCTTACCACACGCAAGCACAGCCAGGGTAAGCAAGACTGAAGAGTATCCGCGATTCATGATGACTGGGAAATTATGAATCATGCAGCTGTTTGCAGAAAGTCTTTAGCAGATGTCCCTGTTTTGGGCTTGAAACAAACTTTCTCACAAAATGTATCTCTCCAACCTTTCTGATGGTTGCTGCCTTTCTGGCTAATTCACAGGCGAGTTTTTTTGTTTTTTTGTTTTTGTTTTTTTTAATCGGAAAGACTTCACTAGATGTCCTTGTTTCTGGCTTACGAGAATCTCGCCTCACAAACTGTATCTCTCCACCCTTTCTGATAGTTGCATGCTGCCTCTCTGGTTAATTCACACGCGCTCTGTTGTTTGTCAGAAAGACGTCACTAGATGTCCCTGTTTTTGGCTTTACGAGAATCTCTCCTCACAAACCGGGTTAGCGTTTCCACCTTGTCTGATAGTAGCTGTCTCTACGGTTTGTCAGTCCACACGAGCGCTGTTTTTATATGCGCGACTACAGGACAGGTGGAAATCGACCGCACGTTTTCGTCACGGGAGTTAGTCAAAATGGCAGAGGTGTTTCTGCTGCTATTGCGATTCAAACGTTTTGACGCTTTACCATTGGAGTGGGGGGGGGGGGGGGGGGGGGGGGGGGGGCGGAGGGGGAGGTACTACTACTACTACTACTACTACTACTACTACCTCTAAGCGCATTAACATTGAGCTAAACCCAACACGCACGCTCACGTCAATCACACGCATTGTCTCACACACTGGACATGAACACATTGCAATCACGTGGTGCGTAGGGCCAGCTCAGGAATTTAAGTTTCTGAATTTTAGAATTGCATTTATTTTTTAATTTTGTCACAGTGGGCTGAACATGTCCAAAGCGGCAGATCTGACAGAAGCAATCCTTCGTCAAAAATTTTGAATCCGTGGGGTAGCATCGGAAACACTGACCGCCATCTTGACTACCCACGTGTTTACCGTACGAACGAATGCATTGGAGCGTAACCATCCCCCGTTTGTCTTCAACGGGTGTAATTCTTTAAACCCTCTACTACCCATTCAGGTAACCGTGAATCGGTGGTTGCCATTTCCTATACAGAAGGGGGCGGGGCTTGACGCACGTTAGGGAGTTAGGCGAATAAATATTTACACGCTCTACTTTTTTCTTTTTTTTTTCAAAGGAAGCAAGCAGGATTGGGAATGAGAGTTGGGGAGTGTTGATAGTAAATCACGATTTTGAAATCTTTGAGCGGTCGGTGGGTGGGTGTTTGGGGTTTTAACATCCTTTTCCACCACATGTGGGTGATATCAAAGACGGGGCAACGATGAAAAAGCCAGCACAAATATTTGGCCCCAGCAGGGATACGAACTCACGACCCGAGCATTGAGAGTCCAACGCTCTACCATTCGGCCACCCCGCCTCCCCTTGAAATCTTTGAGCACTGACGGGCTGCACGGACTGCGTGTGTCATCATCACACCACTACTTCCTCTACTACCACTACTTCGAATAATATTGAAAATAATAGTGTTTATGATTATAGACGTTACCCAGTTTCGAAAGCGCACGGCAGCGGGTTGAACCCTGCCATTGAACACGCACACTCGCGTGAATTATGATGTTGTCTAGGTTTCAAAACAACACGATATGTGGACTCCTGTTGCACATACAATCACGCCACCCGATCACGCGTATGGTTTGAGTGACTGAAACTGACTCATCTTGACTGACGTCATCAACTTTGAGTCTATCGTCCACCTTCGTAACCCGAGAGTATTTCATAACGACACTTTTCAAACCTTAGAATTATTATTATTATTATTATTGGATAGGCGCTTTGGTCCCGTACCCAAACGACGGTAGAAATTATTTATTTCGACTGAGACATAGAAAAACAGTCCTAGCACAGCTACCCGGCTTTCAGGGCAAAATACCAGAGCTCAGTGTCGACCCTCTAAGAGGAAAGTCTTGTATCTGACATTCTGTCGTCAATGATTTTCGATTCACTACTTGTTTCACACTGTGTCGGACAAAGTCGCCAGCTGACTGACTGACGGCTGCACAAAAGACCCGCAAATGGTTGGTTTGACAACTAATCGCCGATTGATTAATGGATTAACCCTTTCCCTGCCAGACGCGTTTCGGTTCACTCACGGATAACATCTCTTCACATCACTCTGCCGTAAACAGGAATCAAAACCTGTACTGCGTCAAAGAGCTTTTTTCCCCTAACTACTGGACAATACACATTTAACATTTTCAACTCATGTAACAGGTGGCCTTTTGGTGCCAGTCATGAAATAATGCGACAGCGGCAGTGAAAGGGTTAAAGGCCCAATCTTTAGGATATTTATGCACACAGATCGTCGTTCTGAGCTGTTTGGGTACCGTCTAGCATCACACCACTTAGACACCTGCACAGTGACAGCATCTCAAGGGCTGGGACTGAGCCGACAGACGGGTACACAACGTTGCGGATAATACAAGGACTGCGCGTGGCTGAGGTTTTGTCGGCACGGTCAGCCGCTGAGTATGATACGAGAATTTCAATTTTCGAATGCTCGAGCGGAGTGTAGACAGCATTGTATCGCATTGAGAGCTCTACCAATCCCTAAGAGTATTTCGAGCGTACAGGCGCAGTCACAAGCTTCAAACTGTTCCAGAACATAAATTGGGTTCTTCCAAGCGTAGAAACAGTAGCGCGTTTAACATTGGAGAGCACTTTCGGGGCTTGGTTTCTTTACTTCTCAATGTGGAACAGTCACGCGGTTTTACCGTTTGTCTATACGCCCGTGTTTCCAAGTTACACCAAGTGTACTCAGACGAAACGGCTTGTTCCCGGTGATTATGATCAATTGTGTGTGTGTGTGTGTGTGTGTGCTGGTGTGCGTGCGTGCGTGCGTGCGTGCGTGCGTGTGTGTGTGTGTGTTTGTGTGTGTGTGTGTGTGTGTGTGTGTGTGTGTGTGTGTG
>JACVVK020000003.1:765000-767500 GCA_018292915.2 Batillaria attramentaria
TTTGAAGGTAAATGAACTGTCCACTAAGCTAGTGATGATGCGGTGTCAATTTACTAGGTAATGATTGCTTTAATAGTACCTATCGTTTACATTACACTTTAACTCTTTGTTGGCGCGTCTGCTGACACCACTTTCGTCCCTTTACTGACGACGCGGTATTGATTTAGAAGTAGGATGCATGATTTGCTTGCAAAGTTATATCACGGGCAAAAGAAAGAATGATTTTTTTTTCTAGCAGACTGGGACTCGATAAATCTGCTAAAAATAGCAACCAATCAGCGCCGTCTAGCTGGCCCACAGTCCGCAACCAAATAACGTCGTCTGCTCAGTACGCGGTACAGTCCTAGAACAATATTATACGCTGGCCAGAGTCACCACAGTGGTTTCAGATGCTGTACTGTCAGGTGACTGATTCTGATGCACACAGTCAGCGCATTCAATGAAACTTGTTCCACACGCTGTTGTAATACATGTAGTAGCAGTAGTAGTAGTAATAACAAGAATAATGAGTATTATATAGGCGCTTTACCCAATTTCATGAATTGGCTCAAAGCGCCGCGAACTGAACCCCGCACGCACGCTCACGTGAATCACGCGCATTCTCTCACACACTGGACATAAACATATTACAATCACGTGGTACGAAGGGGCAGCTCAGCTATTTAAATTTCGGAATTTAGAATTGCATTTATTTTTCAAATGTTGTGGGCTGAACATTTCCAAAGCAGAGCGGGAGGAAGCCGGAGTATCCGGAGAGCACTCCCGACGATCGGCCCGAATGAACGGTGCCACATACGAGAAGGAAAAATTCTTTGCCCCGAGTGGGGCTCGAACCCCTGATCTCTCGCATTGGTGTCGTCTCTTAACCACTAGACCACCGACCGCCCCGTATGTCTGTTGTACGTATTGAGGGACGCGTGTCAACTGCTCCAAGCTCGCAGATCGACTTGGGCTGATGACGATGACAAAGGCCGAGGTGTGCACACTTGGAGCCTTTTCTGGATCGATGTTGCTCATATATGAGCCGAAATGCACAAACTCTCACATGCGCCTACCTGAACGATGCGTGTATCCATACCATTTGTATCAACGCCCAGGGCAAGGGTCCTAAATGCTAACGTTGGCTGGCTGTCAGGTGAATTTTAAATTATCCATGTTGACTGACAACGCTGAATTTATTTCCCAGTGTTGACCATCAGTTTCGAGACCCGGGGACAGAGAGAGCGTCTGAGAGGTTATTCACGGTAGCAAAACAAACAACGCTAACAGTAAATCGCCCATCTCCTCTGGATTCCAACACCGCTGAAGCTGGCTGATTGATAAGGCTGCAATTCACCCGTTTATGCCTTCCATCCCATGGTGTGTGTGTGTGTGTGTGTGTGTGTGTGTGTGTGTGTGTGTGTGTGTGTGTGTGTGTGTGTGTGTGTGTGTGTGTGTGTGTGTTTGACGCTATACAACATATGTTTGTTGTAGCACTGACTGTCTGCAAACTGGTGGGGAGCCGAGATATCCGAATGGCAGAGCACTGGACTATCAATGCTCTGGTCGTGAGTTCGAATCCCGGCTGGGGCCAAATAATTGTGCTGACGTTTTCTTCGTTGCCCCGTCTTTGATATCATGTCACTCTTATGTGGTGGAAAAGGACGTTAAACCCCCAAACATCCATTCTGCAAACTGGCACTATCTTATAATGCCCGGGGAGCTAAGTAGCGCATCTGTGTAGCCCTCGTCCCCTGCTCCAGGACTCTTGTTAGCGGATGTCTGCTGGTCCTTTGCTGTGATTTTGTTAAGTTTTTGCACATGTGCCAAATTAACTTTTATGTTGTTTTCATTGGTGAAGAATCTTAATTTTTCATTCGTATTTTGTTTCGAGCTGTGAGTCCAAAGACAATTTTCTATTTCACACTTGTTACATACCTGTTTAATGGACAATACAGTATTTTTGAAGTTAATTTGGATTGAATCTGAAAGTAATGTGTTTGGGGGGGGGGGGGGGCATCCCTTTCATTATGCTTACCAGATCCGCAGAACCAGCCAGGACAGAACTTCAGCTCCGGAAATTAACTTGGGCATAGATGGGTTAATCTATAATTATGTGCTGGATTAATTTGTTCATCACTAAAACCACGGGGAAAAAGCAAATTTGAACCTTTTAAGGCTCAGGCGGGAATCGGGAATTTTCATAGTGTTTCATAGAGCTTGCCTGTGTTTTCTGAGCAGTCATGTAGGTTTGGTTTGCTGAAATTTAAGTTAATCGTTTTTTGTTTGTCTGGTTAGTATTGACAAACAGCAGGGCAAATTCAGAGTTATTAACTCAAATACGAAAAGACGCCCACTGTCTCGGTAAATGCGTGTTCCCGCGTGTGACATCACAACTCGTGTCAGCCAATCAACTAACCTCAAAGAGTGAAATCAGCCAATCAAAACTGTCAAACCATCGCAACTCCTGTCAGCCGATCAAGCAACGACAAAGTCTGGGACCAGCCGCTAAAAACTGTCA
>JACVVK020000003.1:772500-815000 GCA_018292915.2 Batillaria attramentaria
CTACAAACGTGTATAAGTGACCATTCCATCTCTTTACGTATGTCTGTGGTCACGACACAGGCCAGTCCAGCCGAAATCAGACTGAGGAGTTTGTCACTTTCATGCAGTAGTGCCGAAAGGTCAGCTGTTTGAGGGACAGTTGAGAAAGGATAAATTGACAGACAAGGACAGTTATCTATCGATAGATGACCAGCTGGAGCGCTAACATGAGCCTTTCGGTTGCGTGGATCTTCCTGATTGGTGGGTGCTTAACATGTATTTCTACTTTGATTGATCAGTTCAGTTCAGTTCAGTTCAGTTCAGTGCAGTGCAGTGCAGTGCAGTGCAGTGCAGTGCAGTTCAATCCAATTCTTTACTCGCTTTTGTGGAAATTTAGTTCAGTGCAGTTCAGTGCAGTTCAGTGCAATTCAGTTTAGTTCAGTTCTGTTCAGTTCAGTGCAGTTCAGCTCAGTTAAGTTCAGTTCAGTTCAGTTCAGTTCTGTTCAGTTCAGTGCAGTTAGTTCAGTTCAGTTCAGTTCAGCTCAGTTTACTCATTTCAGTTAAGTTCAGTTCAGTCCAATTCTTTACCCGCCTTTACGAAAATTTGTTTTGTATGGAATGTCTTTTTGTCAAATCGAGAGTATGGAAATAAATATGCAAATTGTTAGTAGTGCAATACACGTATCTAGTTGTGTACATGTGTAATACATTTTGTTTTTCTTGTTGGTATTGTTGTGTTACGTTATATTATGCAATGCTTGGTAAGGTCTCAGTAAAGTTAGTAGCTGCGTGAGCACATTTGGGGCAATTTGATGTTCGTATTAAATTTCATGCCGAGCTTCTCATCGAATAAATGAAATTTATTTCTTCAGGCAGTGCTCCTTTCCGAAAAGGAGAGCGCAGTAGTAAATTTAACAACGTTTATCATAAACGAAAACCAGTGTCACCAAGTAGAGGGAAGTAGAGCAACAGTGACTACGGAGACTAGAACAAAGTAGAATCAAGAGAGGAGGCTACTGGAAAATTTAACTAACGTTTGAAAGTTTGTGAAGAAAATTAGAAGAAGTAAAAATAAAAAGTCTGAGGATAGAGTAAAGTCAAAGTGAGAGGATACAGTAAAGTATAGTAAATTAGAATGAACAAATGGAAATACAAAAAAAGTAAATAAAACCTGAGAGGATGAAACTTTACCGTGTAAGGCGATAATCTCTCTGGAAAATGCTGACCCTGTATGTGTGTTTTCGACAGGCTTGGACCGACAGTCGCTTGACGTGGACACCGTCCAGTTACGGGACTATCACGGACACCTTCCTGTTTGAGGATGATGTCTGGTCGCCAGTGCTGGTCGTTGTCGACTCGTGAGTAGTCTGAAGGTGTCGAAAGTACGATAACTGTGACTATGCGATTGTCAGTACAGTATTTCCGAGTTTTTCCTACTCAGGTATATAAGTCCCTATTCGTTTGGTTCAAACGCCATGTTGGGCCCGAGTTTCGTTCTTCTGTGTTTTGGCTAGAGACCACTAATAGCTGAAAACTACGCATGAGAATGGCGTTTTTATAACCACTGTCATTTGTTTGGTTTGGTAGACAAAATCAGGCCATGTAGGCTACAGCCAGAAAGCGTGAACAAAACGAAACGCAAGTCCTTGGTGCTCCTAAAGTTCACTATCGATGTTGGAGTAGTTAAGATGTAGCCAAGACGGCAGTAGCCAGGCCCAGTGACTAAAACGAGTCCTTCGTGGCAACCACACGCAGCGCACGCTTTCCCCCCTTCTGGTCTCTTTGTTAGACACATACTCCGACAAACTAACTCACGGGTGTGGGTTTCTTTATCAGAGCACACGTGTCTCGCGCACTTTGATTGGCTCCCAGCACCACCTGTCAATCAAGAACTGGCTACTTGTCAATTTTGTTTAGGTCAGCACTTTCGGCTACACGGCTCAAGAGCTGGTCATCGCCAGTGGAGGAATTGACTTGACCTATTACTCTTCGAACGGCGAGTGGACGTTGAAGGACACATGGACAGAGACAGAGACAGGCACATATTCTACGGTAAGACGTATATCACGTGCACAAGATCAGTGCGTGACCTGCATGGTTAGGTGAGGTGCGGTGTCATGAGTAGTAATTTTAACATTGTCAGTACTTGTAGGAGTGGTGTACCAAAAGTCCTGTCATCAGTTTCTGCAATCTGGTTTCAACGAACATGGTGACGACCAAAGTCAAAATGAAACTTAACTTTTGTCCTGCAACCCTCACCGCCTAAGGAGCACCCTGATTCTGCGGAGGGATTCAAAACAGTTACGAACGCTGCCCGCGACGGCCCTGTGGAGGATGGCGGTCGGTGTTTGGGGGTTTAACGTCATCTTCCACCACAAACGGGTGATCTCAAAGACGGGGCAAGCCAGCCCAAATATTTAGCCCCAGCCGGGATACGAACTCACGACCCGAGCATTAGAAGTCCAACGCTCTACCATTCGGCCAACCCAGCTCCCCACTGTGGAGGATGAGCGCATAGCCTGAGGTGATTTTAAACCTTTAGTTTCCAAGTTTGTTCAAAAGACGTGGCAGACCCGACGGGCTGCCCTCCCGGAGAACAAACTTTGCCAAGTTTTACCAAGCATTTGTGATAGTCTTCCTGGCTGCCGACCTAATCGGCGTTCTTAGTCGGCTTCACATTAGGGACACCCACGTCACGCCTTCCCATCTGCAGAAAGGGGAGGGGGAGCCGGGGTGGTCGAATGGTAGAGCGTTGGACTTCTAATGCTCGGGTCGTGAGTTCGATTCCGGCTGGGGCCAAATATTTGTGCTGGCTTTTTCATCGTTGTCCCGTCTTTGATATGTGGTGGAAAAGGACGTTAAACCCCCAAACACCCACCCACCCACCCACCCGCAGAAAGGGGAAGATCCCCTCTCGTGTGTCCCGTGTGATGAGACATTTACTGTTAGTCATTTGTTTAGTCTTGTGCGTGGATCTCGCCGAGATCCGCGAACAATACTATACTGTTGACTCATTGAAGGTGGTGTTCAGGGAGGTCTTCACTTTCCTGGAAGAGGTCAATTATTTTGTTTTTACAAAATATAGATCAAGCAATCCAAGAAGATACAACTCTGTCAAAATACACAATTACCACAAGAGGTTTAGGGTTCAGCCTTGTCCTTTTCAGCAGTCGGGGAGCCGGGAGCCAGGGTAGCCGAATGATAGAGCATTGTACTCGTAACGCTCGGGTCGTGAGTTCGAATCCCGGCTGGGGTCAAATATTTGTGCTTGCCTTTTTCTCGTTGTCCCAGTCTTTGATACCATCCTTGTTTGGTGGAAAATAGCGTTAAACACCCACCCTCACATCCTGTCATTCATGCATACAACGGTCCGTCCATCGAACCACCTACCAACCCATCTACCCATGCATTCATCCGTCCGTCTACCTACTCATCCATCCATCCTTCCATCCACTCTTATCTGTCTCCTCTTGCCCTCTGTCCCCTACAGGTGAAGTACTGGTTCAAGTTCAAGAGAAAGCCCGACTACTACGGTCTGAACCTCATCCTGCCCGTCATCATGTTATCCGTGCTCAGTGTGCTCATCTTCGTGCTGCCTGCTGAGTCCGGCGAGATGATGGGCTTCAGCGTCACGCTTCTCCTCACGTTCATCGTCTTCGTGCAGGTGCTGGCCAGTATGATACCCACCACGTCTGAAAGCACTTCCTTCTTCGGTGAGTCTCTTTGTCCTATGACAATGCCAGTAAATAAACAGCAACAACAAAAATTAAAAGTAAAGCATTGTTTGTTGCCGCCCCGCCCGCCCCCTCCTCTTTTCTATCGCGCTGACCCAAGAGATATGTATGCCGATCCGAGAAAACAAACAAAGAAACAAAACGTTATCAAAGAAAAACTGTACAATCGGCTAACGCATGGTTCCGTGTCACTTACGTATTATCTCCCGTGACCGCTGTCTGTTTTAGCTGAGCAGACTTGAGCAAGCAGAGCAAGAATATACATGTAAAAATATATCGGGGAGAGGGGGAGTAAAGAGGGGGGGGGGAGGAGGAGGAGGAGGAGGAGCGAAATAGGGAAAAAAGTAGTTAAAATGTATTACCTTTTTTGCTATCCCCACGGCCTCTACCCACAGGAGACGCCATCCATCTGTACGGTTTCATTTCTGTTTTAAATAACTCATTTTCTACCTAGTAAATTTGGGGGTCACTAGAAAATAATAATTAATGATTAATTCATTTGGCTTAAGCCCCTTTTCCATGACCGACGTACGTCGCCGGACAATCGGCCAACTTCGTGTCCCAGCTGAAAATCGTCCATGGAAAAGGAGTTGGCAGACATCGGCCGACGCGTCGGTGAGAGCAGAGCGGCGCTCTACTCTGGGCGAGTCGGTGACCTTGTCGGCGGAAATCCAAGCGATCTGATTGGCCGCTAGCATAGGAATGCGGCCTTGATCCGGAAACCGGAAACTTTGAAGATGGCGGCTAGCAGTGTTCAGCCTCAACTTTTGGAAAGGGAGTCGGCGAGCGCGCGTTTCCATGGCAGATTTTAGTTGCCCGACAATCGGCCGATGTCTGTCGACGTACGTCGCCCATGGAAAAGCCGCTTTAGTGGGAGTGTTGATTGTCCTCTGTGTTTTCTGCAATAAAAGTCGTTAAGAAACCGTAAATCTTGCCTGTTTTTCGCATACAGGGGCGAAACTGAAAAAGAGTCGAAGACGTAAGATACTCGTCCGCGGTACCAAATGTGGTCATGACCTGTTGAGCTGGAGATCCCGGAGAGAAACTCTCCTCAAGCATCCCGAGCGCCAAAAAAAAAAAAACAAAAAAACTCGTATCAACTTGAAGCCCATACTTCATCCTGACAGCAGTGAGTTCCATACGGTAACCACATCTGCTGAAAACCCGGCCGGCTACTTTTTCAGCCACTGTGAATGTCTGTTTCATTTCTGTGCAGAGGTGTACGTGGTCATCGTGCTGGGTTTCAACGCCTTCTCCGTGGCCCTGTCCATCTTCAACTTGGCCATCTACCACCACCCTGAAGACGAGGCCATCCCGGACTGGGCACGACGCCTCACAGCCTTCTTCCAGCGGCCCTGCTGCGGCAGTAACAAAAGTAGGACAACCGTACAGCACGTGCGCCCGGCCAGCTCACACGTTGAGGGCGCGATTAACCGGTCGACGGCGACGCCGGTGGTCAAGCTTAACGGCGGGAAGGCAGAGCGAGACGAGGAGGACGAGGGTATCACGTGGAAGGTTATGGCGGCCGTGTTTGACAGCGTGCTTCTCAGGGTGTATATTGTATTTATAGTGTTCTTCACCGTGCTGTTCTTGGGTCTCATGGCGGGTGGTGAATAAGCGAAAGCAAGGGCATTATTATTATATCAACTATATCAACTATTATATCGAACTGAAGTAGTCTTTGCTGCGAGTCTCCAGGTAAAACTCCTGCATGCTAGCCTGCGGGTAAGGGAGGTAACTTTTTGAACTGTCCATCTTTGACTCATAAAGCTGAAGGAACCAGTCAACACACTGGTTGCATTTCTTTGAACCAGAGGCTTGGTACATGTACTTACAGAAAATGCTGTGAACAGTTTGCTGTTTGTTTATTTTGTATTTACAAAAACAAATCACATCGTAAAGATGCGAGAATTGCCTTCCTTAAAGCTGCAATTTTAAGCCGTGCCAAATCCTGACTACACACTAGAAACAAATTAAAACAACAAACAAAACAACAAATACGCAAACAGCTACACTAATGTTTAGAGATCGTGCGTAATCTGGAAATCAACCATTAACATTTCAGTCTCAGTATTTCAGCAGCAGCAGCAGCAACAACATCATCAACATTTAACGCGCAGCACAAACGCCGAGTGATTGTCAGTGTGTCTGTTTACGTATGTACAGAACTAATCCTAATTTTATTCCGTTGATATTTGACTTATGTGGTGGAAAAGGACGTTAAACTCCCAAACACCCACCCACCCCACCCCCCGTTGATATTTGAAAGACACTGCTGAAGTCCACTGACGGTATGCCAAATGTTGATAGAATACGTTACTACAGAGAATTCAAAATGTACATGTATGTATCTAATTATATCCGTGTAGTCCGTTTGCTGAAAAAGTGCCGGGTTTTGTTGTTGTTGTTTTTTGGGGAACGATATCTATGAAACTATTCACTTTAAATGTCGCTGTTACCAGACCTCGTGTTTGGATGTAGGTAAATCACGGGACTGCGTGTGACCGTGCGGCACACGGACATGCACGTACAACATTCAGATGTCATTGTATAACGGACATGCCGAATACAATGGAAAGTGGCGGGAGACGCCATGGAAGCCTTTTCAGGGTTGATTTAAAAAAAAAAAATCATTTTATGTGTGTGTCATGGTTCCTAGTCATTCAGAGGATGGAGGCTAAGGGTGATGACTAGATGGAAACAAGAATGAAATTTGGCTGGGTCGCTTAGTCAGGTACACTTTATCTTCTAACGGTGTTCAAGGAGAGTGTATCGTTTTTTTAGAAATCGGGGGAAACAACAGCTACAGAGTTTATTTTTTTCCGGCAAACGGACTAAAGGCTTGCTACTGTTATAATCTTTTGTGCAATAAACGAAAGTTGACGGTTTTAGTAATCAGTGTTGTGTTGATGTCACTGAACGGCTGGGGATGTATTCGTTGTGTGCTCGTTCCGGCGAAATAACTCAAACTGACTCCCCGAGGGATTTACTCCCAGAGTAAAAATCGGGCGAAGATATTCATACTCCGGAGAAAAACTATCGTTACAAAAATTTTACACTAACTTTGCACGGCAGAAGTACTCCCAGTATTTTGTTGTTGTTGTTTCTTTTAAAGGGAGTAAGAATTTTTTTTTTACGAGATTTGTTTTTACTCCGGAGTTATTCCGTCTTTGCGCGGTCCCTCCCTCTGGCATACACATGTATACAGCTTTTAAATGCCGCTCTAAATTACCTAAGTATTTGGTACGAGCTACAGCCGTTGTTTTACTAATTAAATACGTGTGAAACATGCACTAGTGTAAAATACTCTCCATTACCACTAGTGCTTAGTCGTCACGTACCACAACAACGGCTGTAGCTCGTACCAAACAGGTTAATGGTCTGCGTGACGGCTGGACCTGACTGGGACACATTTGTTACGTTGGCTCGTGAACGGGAATAGCAGTGATTCGCGCAGACAGTTCTACCGTTCTGAAGGCATGGCGTGGCGTTTCAGTGGAAGAACGGCGGTTGCACGAACCGTTCCAAGCCGTTGCAGACGCATAGTTGCGAAATAAGCAGTAACTACTTGATGATAATGGATGATGGAGACTTGATATAGCGCACGGCTCCACCCTGACTGTGTGCTCACGGCGCTTAGGGAGAGGTTTTGAAAGGAAAGATAGTGAACACAACAACAACAACAAAACTGCAGATGATTACTGGGGTGAGGCACTAAAGAGATGAGTCTTCAGGCGCTTCCGGAATGCGGTAATGCTGACTGCCTCCTTCACTGACAATTTCGGGATTTGTGATCATCTACCAGAGTTTGATAGTTCTTAGAGGTGTAGCACTGAGAATGTTGTGTTGTTCTGAAAGCCAGAGTAGTACAGTTTCAGTCTGATCGGTGTTGTCAGTGATTAATGCAGATTTTTTTTTTTTTACCGTACAAGCGCGCGTCTAAGAGAGAGAGGGAGAGAGAGAGAGAGAGAGTGGGTGTTTCTCTTCTCCGATACCAGTAAGCAATCGTCTGTCACCTGTCAATCAAGCCTACGGGAAACAACTCTGTCAAAGGGGAACGACTTTGTTACAAGAATTCATTCACCCATGTAGAACCTCGCATGCGTCAAAAAGTTAGTGACGTCAACCAGCTAGGCGAGCTAACACGACCTCATGTGTTTGGGGTTTTGCGGGCGCAAAGAGGCACGGAAAGGGTTTCCAGTACTATCTTTATGTCAACATGCTTGATGTCCGAGAGCTTGCGTAGGTGTGCGCGCGGGCAGCATACATCATAGTGACACAACGACCACGACGACGGCAGGTCAGTGAATGGAAACAACATATTAGGCTGGTGGCCATCTTGTTTTATACTGCCCAGTGAACAGGACGTGAGGTCTGGTCAAAAGTCACCGTGTCCCAGCCGTTTATAAATGAACGTTGGGAAGGAACTACCAACTGTTTGTGAACAGCTATCTGCAGGTTTGAGAGCTTTTTAACGAGTGGCAGAACGTTGTACATGTACGAGCTTATGTGTCTCCTGAAAGAGTGAGTGGAATAGTTAGATTCTGACAGCTGTCATCTCTACACTCAAGGATTACCAAGATGACTGACTGGTCAAGTAGCGTTCAACCGTTTGTTGTCTGCTGTCTTATCTTGGGTAAGGGCCATCATCCACGTTGAAGTGAACTGAACTAAATTAACCCCTTCAATACGTCAAAGTATTTTATAATGTCCTCCCCCCCTACCCCCCCTCCCCTCCTCCGCCCCGGCAAACAAGGGCAAATTTGGGCGTGGTGGGCATGATCACAAACAAGCAAACGCAAAGTATCACTGAATGATTTTTTAAAGCACATGCTTAAAGGAATGCAATCTCAACAAAAGTCACAAATAGTTTCTAATTTTAAAAACACACTATCCGCCTGGGCAAAATGCACAGTCAGCTCTGTCACAGTTACAGAGTTTTTAGCGTCCCTGAAAGTGGCTGAAACCTCCATAAAAACCAAGCGGAGTCTGATTTCACAGCTTAGTTTGCGTTTTGACATTGAGCGAGAAAAATCGCAGAGGCTAGTCTTCTCGCGCAGCACACAATACTCGCTAGACACTATAGCGATGTGTCTCGCTCGCTGACTATAAACGCAATGAAGTCACCGCAAACTCACGCTCTGGTTTTATATGTGTCTCCGCGGCGCTGAAAACTGTGCAAGTGTGACAGATTTGCCTGCAGGAGTCGCAGTTAAATAAAAACACCCTAAAACAAACACAGTTTGTGGCTTTTTGTTGAGATTGCAGACCTTTAATTTCGTTTCACACTTGCTGCCTCCACAGTTACCCCGTCGATTCGCCCCATCACCGGTTATACAACATCAAACGACACATCGCTGCGGACGGCCATACTGACGAGCTATGACGCCAAGGCTCGACCCTCCGCCACCACTACCATCAACCTCACCTTCACGGTGACGTCACTTGGATCTATCGTGAGTAGACTGCAGCAGAGCAGAGTAGAGGCTGTTGGTGGAGAGACTGTCCACTTTAAGCTTGGTACTAATTATGGGCCGCACTACCCGCACATGCGGCTGTTTTACTACGACACGTCATCAAAAATTAGGGGGATCCTCGGCTGTGGCGCATGCCACGTCTGCCTTCAGTACAAACTCTAGTAGGTGTAACGACGTCATGCCGCACTAAGTTTTGATTGGCCTCCAGTAGAGGTAGGCGTTTTAACAGCGGGCAAAGATGGCAGACGCATCTTGTATTCGGCCGCCTGTGTGTCGACTGAGTGGTAGATATTTCCGTAGTTGCTGGCTTTTATAGCGCATTTGGGTCACATTTATTGGTTTTAGGAAGTGTGCAAACTTAAATTTATACTCAATTTGATGAGAGAGAGAGAGAGAGAAAAAAAAAAACACCTCTAACTACTGTAGTTACGTCACGTCGTTTTTGTTGTGTTTGTGGGAGCCGTCTGCTAGCTTCGCGAAAGACGGTGTGAGGTCAGCGCATCTGCTGTCGGTCAGTTTGTAGCTACTATGCGCATCAGGCGCGATGACTGTGATGCGGGCGCATGTGTTTTCGACGTGAAAACCTTATTAATAATGCAACAGCAGCGCCACCATGCAATGAAATACGCAGTTGCGAGCGTTTTGAGAGAGAGAGAGAGAGAGAGAGAGAGAGAGAGGGGGGGGGGGGGTGGGTGTTTGGGAGTTTAACGTCCTTTTCCACCACATACGGGTCATATCAAAGACTGAGCAACGATGAAAAAGCCAGCACAAATATTTGGCCCCAGCCGGGATTCGAACTCAGACCCGAGTATTGGAAGACCAACGCTCTACCATTCTGCCACCCTGGCTCCCCGAGCGAGCGAGCGAGCGAGCGAGAGAGAGAGAGAGAGAGAGAGAGAGAGAGAGAGAGAGAGAGAGAGAGAGAGAGAGAGACCGACCCAAAAAGTAAATAAAATGAAATCAAATGAATCAAAATTTAGGTCTCCAAGATTTGCACTGTCGATGCATTGCGTTTAGTATAGGTAAATAGTTGTCTTTTATTATATTTTTGTTTTTAGTTTGCAAAGGGTAAACTGGGTTACATTTGACAGATTGTTTTTTGGTTTGTATTTAACAGAATATAAGGGAGCAGACCATGGGCATATCAGGGTGGTTTCACATGGTGAGTAGACCTACTGCTACTACTACTAGTGAAGATTTCCGAAGAGCTCTGGGCGCTTTACAAGTAGATAAATAAAGAAGTAAATAAATAATAGATGAATAAATAGTCAGTTACACAAATACAAAGAAAACATACATACATACAATACATACATACAATACAATACATACATACATACATACATACATACATACATACATACATACATACATACATACATACATACATGCATGCATACATACATACATACATACATACATACATACATACATACATACATACATACATACGCACTATCATCCAACAAGCTAAACTAAACTTAAACTGAATGTAAAAACATTCAATGAATACACTAACTTCGAGCTGAATGGAACAGGTAGGTTTTAAGGGCAGGTCTGAATGACCGGGCAGACTGACTGTGTAATAACCAAAGACAACAACCCCCCAACTCCCCTCCCCCTTCCCCGTAAGTGATCAGCTCCATCTCCACCCTCCCCCACTCCACCTCCACCCCACCCCTGATTTGAGAGCTGTACATTTGGGTGTCACATGTGATCATCCCAAGCACGCTAGATTCACACTATATGTGACTCATGGCCTGAAACCAGCATGTACGTATTTCATAAAATTTGGCCTGGTATACGGGGATGGGGGGGGGGGGGGGGGGGGGGGGGTGGGGGGGGGGGGGGGGGGGGGGGAGGGGACAAAATGGACTGGCGTTTGCCGGAGTTATGCCGCTCCAAATTGTCAATCAGCAGCGGGTTCCCACGCCACAGCACCTCGGTTTTTTTTGTTTTTTGTTTTTGTTTTTTGTTTTTGTTTGCCAAATTCAAAACGCCGTAGCACCGGAAAAATTTTCTGGATTTTCAGTAGTCAGTTAGAAAGATTGAAAGGGGGCCGTGTACCAACCAGAAACCGACTTGTACCAATACGTTACTACAATCTAAACATGTGTATATGATCATGTTTTAAATAACGGCTTTAAAGGAGAGCAACGTGAAGTCAGTTCTGCTCTACGGACGCGAAACATGGAGGACAACGAAGACGATGCAGCAGAAGATCCAGACATTTCTCAACACCTGTCTGAGGCGCATCTTCAACATCCGATGGCCAGAGAAGATCCGGAACGAAGAGCTGTGGGAGCGAGCGGGGCAGGAACCAGTGGCCAAGCAGGCCGGAGGAAGTGGGGCTGGATTGGACACACCCTCAGGAAGCCAGCATCCAGCACCACTCGCCAAGTCCTGACATGGAACCCGCAGGGGAAAAGGAAGAGAGGCCGGCCTCGCAACAGGGGGAGTCGGTGGCTCAACGGTTTGAGCGTTGGACTCGAGATCGAAAGGTCCCGGGTTCGAATCCCGACAGGGCCAAAATTTGTACAGGCCTTTTTCACGTTGCCCCGCTTCCACTGACTGTGAACTGGATCTGTTTGTGTAACTTGTCCATTACGGTCAAGGATACATAAAATGTGGCCGACCTGGCAGTCTGACTGGATTGAATAAGTGTTCAGCTGGGCTGTACAGTTAGGGTAGCTATCCCCATCCCCCCAAAAAAACCTGCCCTCTAGGGCCGTCTGCAATCACCTCGTTGTGGCGTGGACGATAAACCCCAGCTAACCAACCAACCAACCTCGCAACAGCTGGAGGCGGGACACTGAGGCAGAATTATATAAGCAGGGGACCGACTGGACTGTAGTGGCAAGAACAGCCCAGAACAGAGTGCGATGGCGAAGGGTTGTCGATGGCCTATGCTCCACTTGGAGCCAGGGGCCTAAGTAAGTTTAAAGGAGAGCAACTGGAACGTTTGAAGCGGCATAGCAACGGAAGAAGGCCGTCCATTTTCATTACCCCCCCCCCCCCCCCACACACACACACACCCTTGTGGTATTCATGAAGCGGTCAAAACGCGTATAAAAGTTCTGAGCTTTTCAGTCATACTGGCCCAGTTTGTGTTTGGGACAGGTTTGGACGGACAGTCGCTTGGCGTGGACACCGTCCAGTTACGGGACTATCACGGACACCTTCCTGTTTGAGGACGATGTCTGGTCGCCAGTACTGGTCGTCTCCAACTCGTGAGTAGTCTAATGCAGTTGAAAGTATAATAAAAGAGAAGGCAACAGGAAGAGGATTTTCTCCCTCACACACTAATGATAGAAGCCGGTGTAGAATGAAGAGAATTTTTTCTGTCTCTCTCTGTGTCTGTGTCTGTCTCTGTCTGTCTGTCTGTCTCTCTCTCTCTCTCTCTGTTATTCAGCATTAGCACCAGTGGCACGATAATCCATTCCTGTCGAAAAGACACTTTTTGTGCGGAGAGTTATCACCTTTCTCCGTGCAGACGCATTTACACCACTAGTGACGGGGGGGGGGGGGGGGGGGGGGGGGGGGGGGTGATGGGGGGTTTAACGTCCTTTACCACCACATACGGGTGATATCAAAGACGGGGCAACGATGAAAAAGCCAGCACATATATTTGCCCCCCCCCCCCCCCCCCCCCCCCCCCCCCCACAGACACACACACACGTGTAGAATACGACCCCGATCTGATGCTCTAACATGACACACCACCACCACCACCAGCAACAACAACAAAACAACAACAACAACAACCCTGCTTCACAGCGAGTAAGGACATCAGTTTTGTCCGTGCAGGTAAAAAATACCCATCCTCCAACTTTTTCTTTTCTTTTTGTAAATCAAGGCAGAAGCTTACTCAGATCAAGTGTGCACCATCATTGCTCTGTCCAGTATCAACGACCTGTCAGCCATTGACCAGGACAGTATTCCTATCCGTATCTCCTACACTGGAACCTTGGTGTGGAACCCGCCTGGTATCCTGACTGTCTCCTGTTCTACAGACATCACTTACTTTCCTTTTGACACACAGGAGTGTGCCGTGCAGGTTGGGATTCAATGACATAAAATAAATGCTGTATTAGTTGAGTGAAAATCGCAATTTACGGCTGCGGGCCGCAACTTTTTTTTGGTTTTTTTTTTGTTCTCTCTCTCTCTCTCTCTCTCTCTCTCTCTCTGTTTCTTCTTCAAAATGACCTATGCGGGTAATCCCATACTGCGGATTTTGCGCTGCTGAAAGTGGAATCAACTCAGTCTCAGATCCTGTGGTCGGACTTTTCCCAATGCTTTAAAGGTGCAATCTCAACAAAAAGTTGCAAACATTTTAGCTTTTTGTTGAGATTGAAGATCTTAAAGCTGCCCCTCCCAGCCACCTGGGCTAGTTCCTTGACTGCATGAAGTCAAGCGTGTTAGTGTGTGTGTTTTTCACTTTCGCTTTTTTGTACGGTACTTTATTGATTTCTCTTTCTGTGTGGCTAATTCAACGATGCGGCTTAAAGCGTTGCTGTTTTCTAATATTTTGTTTTTAAAGTACGGGATACGGCTTATATGACAAAGCGGATTGTAGTCCGTGAATCACGGTGAGTGATTGAGAGTGTTCTGAACGCACTTTCTCACAACAGGGAAAGTCTGCGCTTGAAATCCTGCCATTTATTTATTTATTTATTAATCCTATGGCTTCATATTGGTGAGCCGGTGTTTGTCGTGCTACGTGATTCATTCAGCTGCTTGTACATGATTTATTTCGTTTTCCCTATGTTGATGATTCTCGCTTGCGCGTTTTGTCATCAAAACGTGCGTGATCGTCAGCCCCGTTCTTTTCCTATGGGGAACGTTTTGTTTGTCCGCCAGCTGTCCACCAGGTTGCTGTGGTATCCCTAATATTCTGGCCAGCACGTGTACCACGTGATACGCAAAGCGGTGAAAAAGCTGCATATGAACGTTTCATTGACGGAGTAATTTCATTCAGGTGAGAAGCTTTGGCTACGCGGCTCAAGAGCTGGTCATTGCCAGTGGAGGGGTTGACACGACCTACTACTGTCCGAACGGCGAGTGGTCGTTGAAGAACACGTGGTCAGAGACACAGACAGACACCTACTCTACGGTAAGACTTGTACCACGTGCACCAGAGCAATACGTGACCTACTTATGCAAAGTGCTGTACAGCTCATGGTGATAGACCACACAGCGCGTCGCGGAGCCGGGTGGCCGAATGGTAGAGCGTTGGACTTCTATTGCTCGGGTCGTGAGTGCGTATCCCGGTTGGGGCCAAATGTTTGTGCTGGCTTTTACATCGTTGCCCCGTCTTTGATATCACCCGTATGTGGTGGAAAAGGACGTTAAACCCCCAAACACCTACCCCTCCTACCGACGGCACGTCGAGCATGTTTCTCTAATCAGAAAACAAGTCAAACTTTGCTGTGGTTGATGCACTGATCCGTCTATCGTCCGTCCACCCATCCAACCATTCAGCTGTCCATCCATCCGTCCGTCCATCCATTCGTTCGTTCGTGCGTCGTTTCGTTCTTCCGTCCTCCGTCCGGCCATCTGTCCCACGGTTTCTCGAGAGAAAAAAAATGCAGGACATGCAAGACGATCTGCCGACCCCCCGTCGTTGTTTAGGTGGATGGGTGGGTGTCTGAGGGTTTAACGTTCTTTTCCACCACATACGGGTGATATCAAAGACGGGGCAACGATGAAAAAGCCAGCACAAATATTTGGCCCCAGCGGGGATACGAACTCACGACCCGAGCATTGGAAGCCCAACGCTCTACCATTCGGCCGCAAGTTTCAGTACAGAGCGGCGGGAGGGTATCCGAGAAGTGGCGACCGCATGGTCGTGGACTTAGCCGAGAAATCACGTGCTCATTAGTGCACAGCGCCCGCATGCAAAAGTCGGGGTTAGGGAGTTTAGCCCTGGGTTAGAGTAACTAAACTAGCTATCTCTAGGATTAAATTTTCTGTTGTTTTTTTGTTTTAAATCAGAAAGCGGGTCCATTCCAGCAAGGTGCCCATGCCGTTATAGAAGTATTTTTGGCTTTCTTTTTAAAAAAAATAATTTTTGTTTTGGAGTTTCTTTTGTCCTAGTCTGGGTTAGGCCCGTAGCCGTGGGTTAAATTAACCTCGAGTTCTACATACGGGCCCAGTACGTGTTAGGCTCCTGACACACGGTAGACGTTTTTGTACGAACAAACATGGAAAACAGCTCAAGCCATTAGAAGGGCAACGCTCTACCATTCGCCCCCCCCCCCCCCCCCGGTTGTTGTTTGGTTTGAGAAACACTTGACATTTGCAATTTCCTCCTTTTCTGTATACCACGTACTGTTTTCCTGTTTTGGGAGGGAGCGGGAAAACTCATCCACCTATACATTTTATTTTCCCGTGTGGGATGAATAAAAGCGTTCTTGTCCTTATCCGTCCATTCATCCATCCATCCATTCAGACTTCCATCCACCCGCACGCTTACGTCTGTCCCCGACAGGTGACGTACTGGTTCAAGTTCAAGAGGAAGCCCGAGTACTACGGTCTGAACCTTATCCTGCCCGTCATCATGTTATCCGTGCTCAGTGTGCTCATCTTCGTGCTGCCTGCTGAGTCCGGCGAGATGATGGGCTTCAGCGTCACGCTTCTCCTCACGTTCATCGTCTTCGCGCAGGTGCTGGCCAGTATGATACCCACCACGTCTGAAAGCACGTCCTTCTTTGGTGAGTTGGGGAGCCGGTGTAGGATCCGGTCCGGTCCCCCCTCTGAAGTAGTCCCCCGGGGGACCAATTCGTGGCAAAAACTGCTCTATAATGGTCCCCCCTTAGACATCCAGCCTCGTTTTCGACTGGTCCCCCTGGGCGATTTTGGTCCCCCCTCGCATCCAAAATAGGCCCCCTCTCGAAGTGGTCCCCCTCTTTTCTAACCAATGTAGTCAGTATTTATTTTTAACTTTATTGTTATAGTGTGTGTCAACTCAGTAGAAAACGTGACTCTGGATCTCTCTCACTCTCTCTCTCTCTCTCTCTCTCTCTCTCTCGCCCCCCACACTTTCTCTCCTCCCCCCATCTCTCAAACACACACACACACACACATTATGCACGCACTCACGCACGCGTGCACACTCACTCACGCACGCACGCACGCAAACACACACACACACACACACACACACACACACACACACACACACACACACACACACACACACACACATACACACACACACACACACCCCTCTTTCGTTATATGTATAATTATTTTCATTTTTGTACAGAGATGTTATTCAAGATGATCTTGAACTGGGTCAAGGTTACAGTGTCAAATCTAAACTTTTAAAAGTGATTTAACTTCGTAGATTTGCCGTTCTATGTAGCCTATACTTTTGTTTTTTATTTTCTCTTTTTTTGTGTGGGATGAGAAAACGGTCGCCACTAAAAAACAAAAGTATAGGCTACATAGAACGGCAAATCTACGAAGTTAAATCACTTTTAAAAGTTTAGATTTGTTTTCTCTTTTTTTTTTTTTTTTGTGGGATGAGAAAACGGTCGCCACGCTTCTTGACACGTCACGTGACTCGTGTCAAACATCGCCACGCTTCTTGACACGTCACGTGACTCGTGTCAAACATGCCTATAATTATAAGTACACGACAATTCATTCCGTCAACCAGTCTTCGTTTTTCATTGACTATCATCATGGACGACACTCTGTATGACAACGTGTTGAACTATTTGAAAAATGGCACTTACCCTCTGACCGCGAAAGGGGAAAACCGTGATGTGACTAAAGTTAAAAAGAGACAGTTGAGAAAGACTGCTGCAAAATACACAATTCGAGAGGATGTGCTCTACCACGACGGAATCCTCGTGGCAAAGAGGAACCAGGTTCCAGAGATATTGCAAGAGTTTCATGACAACTATGTGAGCGGAGGACATTTGGGGATGAACAAGACTTATAAGAAGGTGAGCACCCGTTTTTGTACTCCCAGTTTTAACAGGCTTTAGAATGGGAACGAGGTTTTGTGTGTTTCTGGTATGTCTGGTATAACCAACACATCGGATATAGCGGCCACTTTTGTCCTGGTGGACGTTATATCCGATGACTCCGTATATAACGTAAATTTTCCGGTATAGCCGATGTCTTCGGTATATAACGGACATTTTCCGGATTGAAGACATTTCCTTTGCTGGCTCTCTCTCTCTCTCTCTCTCTCTCACTCACACCCCCCCCCCCCCCACACACACACACACTGTTATCTACCAGTTATCTTTAAGACATAGTATTTATAAATATTTCATTACTCTTTTTTCTCTCTAGGTCTTGGAGCGTTACTTCTGGCATGGAATGAAACAGGAGGTTGAAGACTACTGCAGATCATGCTGTGTGTGCCAGAACATGAACGCTTGCAGAAAGAAGCCAGCAGCACCGCTTCACCCCATCCCAGTGCCCAAAAAGAAGTGGAGCCTCGTTGGAATGGACATCATAGGACCTTTGCAGGTCACTGACAGAGGTAACCAGTACATTGTTGCCCTCACAGACCACTTTACAAAGTTTCCCGTTGCCAAGGCCATCCCGTGCAAGAGTTCAGAGGAAGTTGCCAGATTCATGTACGAAACCATCTGCATCTTTGGCGCGTTTGATTCCCTCATAACTGACCAAGGCCGTGAGTTCATTAACTTTGCGCTTGATATTCTCACCGACCGTTTCAATATCAACCATCGCATTTCTTCGGCCTACCACCCTGAGACGAACGGCCAACGGGAGAGGGACAATAGGACACTCAAAGACACTTTGGTAAAGATCACAGACAATGATGATTGGGATGAACTCTTGCCAGCAGCCCTGTTCGCCTACCGAACATCCGTTCACAAGTCTACACAGTTTTCACCCTTTTTGGCATTGTATGGTGAGCAGGCAAAACTACCATTTGACGTCACTGGTGATGCCAACGAGCAAGATCTGAACGAAGAAATCATGGACACTATGAAGGGGATTCACGAGGAAGTCAAGAACAAAATTGGTGAAAACATTTCAAGGGCGCAGAAGAAGCAGAAAGAGTACTATGACAGCAGGCGTGCATATGACCACGGGTTCCGCATCGGAGACAAAGTCTTAATCATCAATGCTGCACGAGTACACAGAATGGGAGGCAAGATGGCACCAAGATTCGTCGGGCCATATGAGGTCATAAGTGTGTTGCCGAAGGGTCGACTTCAACTGAAGAACACTAAAAGTGGGAAAATACTGAAGAATCTCTACAATATCAGCAACGTCAAATTGTTCCATGATCGTACACAGGACAACGCTGACCCCTCCCATGCTCCACAGGCTGACCCCTCCTATCATCCACAGGCTGACCCCTCCCATGCTCCACAGGCTGACCCCTCCTATCATCCACAGGCTGACCCCTCCCATGCTCCACAGGCTGACCCCTCCTATCATCCACAGGCTGACCCCTCCCATACTCCACAGGCTGACCCCTCCCATGCTCCACAGGCTGACCCCTCCTATCATCCACAGGCTGACCCCTCCTATCATCCACAGGCTGACCCCTCCCATGCTCCACAGGCTGACCCCTCCTATCATCCACAGGCTGACCCCTCTTGCCAGCCGCCATTGAGAATGAAGTTCCACCCCGTTGATGGTGCCTGGCAAAAGGATCGGGCCTCCAGTTTGAATTTCCCCAGACTTTTCAGGCGGCACCCCTCAAGGGAAAGTGTTGAAGTTGACATTACGGCTACACCTCTCGATAGCGTTAGCGTAAAAGGAGATGGGAATTGTTTTTTCCGGTCTGTGAGCTTTGTTGTTTTGGGGACTGAGTCGAAATATAAGGAATTCCGAAATATCATTTGCGATTGGATTGAAAAGAATGACAAACGCTTCTACGGAACGAGCGCACGTGAAAATTACGTCGCGACATCAAACATGAGAAACGACCGTACTTGGGCCACCGAGGTTGAGATATTTGCTGCAGCCACCCTCTTGGACACGCCCGTGTATGTGTTCACAAGAGAGGCTCCAGGCCGACAACCTAGGTGGCTGAAATACGGGCCAGTTTGGCAATCGGCCCCATTGAAAACAGACAGAGCAATTTATATAATGAATCTTGGACATCACTTTGCTCCTGTTTTTTGTGTCACTCCTTAGACCAGAACTGTTAGTCTTCTGCTGTTTTTGTTGTTTCAAGCGTCATGATTTGAGACACTGGTACTCAGTCTTGACTGTCTACTTGAAGTACGCTGAAAGCCAAAGGTGGCAACTAGTTTTCATGTCATGGACACTTACTTAATTTTGAAGAAATATTTTTCTATGGCGTTGTATAGAAAATATTAGATACTTGGTCTTTGATGTTATTCTCTAAATGCTATTTCCAGTTTAAAAAAATTGACAGGAAATGTGGACTTTCATGCATTCGATGACGTTTCATGCAAAGACAGTACGGTAGAAGTTTGTTTTGTACTTTGCTATTGTTATTATTTTGCTCATTTCAGGACAAGATGTGCGATTAACAATTTATTAATTTACATTTATGTTGCGTTATAAAGTGCACAGCGCTCTGGTTAACAATTTCTGTTGCAACTCTTTGCTATTCATTAACTGTTTCTTGTTTCATTTCTTGTTTCTTTGACACAGTTTGACTGGACATACCTTTTGAAATAAAGTTTTTCTTGTCAAAGAACGTAAATGTCTATTTCAGGTTTTGCTAGAGAGAGAGAGATAGAGAGTGGGGGGGGGGGGGGGGGGGGGGGAGAGAGAGAGAGAGAGAGAGAGAGAATATTGATTGACTTATTTATTTATTGTTTGAAATTCTAGTAATAATGTTTAGTATTCGGTACAACCATCTCATAAACAAAAACAAAAAAAAAAGAACCAATGCAAAAAAACAACTGAAAGAAACAAGAACCAACAACCAAACAAATATATCTCACACACACAAAAATAACAACAAGCACATAAATCGGGAAAAAAAAAGAAAAAAAAATGTTCCTATGGCCCTGTGCTTTTGGGGACAATAAAGTTTTGTAACAATAAAGTTAAAAATAAATACTGACATAGCTCTACATTGATTAGAAAAGAGGGGGACCAGTTCGAGAGGGGGCCTATTTTGGATGCGAGGGGGGACCAAAATCGCCCAGGGGGACCAGTCGAAAACGAGGCTGGATGTCTAAGGGGGGGACCATTATAGAGCAGTTTTTGCCACGAATTGGTCCCCCGGGGGACTACTTCAGAGGGGGGACCGGACCGGATGCTACACCGGGATGGCCGAATGGTAGAGCGCTGGACTTCTAATGCTCGGGTCGTGAGTTCGTATCCTGGCTGGGGCCAAATATTTGCGCTGGCTTTTTCATCGTTGCCCCGTCTTTGATATCACCCGTATGCGGTGGAAAAGGACGTTAAACCCCTAAACACCCACCCACCCTCTTTGGTGAATTTGTTCGTTCTTTTTCTGTAGCGTGAGTGAGTGAGTTTTTAGAGCTTAACGCCGCGCAAGCAACAAAGACTAAATCGCGGCTCAATGTGCTTGCACTACTTGAAAAAAAAGTTCAACTTTGAACAGATGATGCAAACTGGTCTACTCTGTTGCTGTAGTAATAAGAACAAATAAATGTATCAAAATAAGAAGAGTATGGTTGTTGCCGCGTACTTGGCCTACCCTCCTCCCCCAGCCCCCTCCATCCACACACACACACACACACACACACACACACACACACACACACACACACACACACACACACCGGCACACACACACACACACACACACACACACACACACACACACACACACACACACACACACACACACACACCTTTTTTTGGCTTCCCGTTGACCATAGAAAATGTTTTCGCCATTGCGTTTCCCGGAAAACAATAGTTATAAATCGCACTTAAACACATAAGCAAAACCAGGACTGTACAGTTACAAAAGGAAAGTTCCGGCTCAAGCATTACTGAAAGGCCAGACCAGCGTAGTTGTTGTTGTTTTTTTGTTGTTTTTTTAGCAGGGACTTCAAGGGTGTGAATTATCTGGCGTAGCGGATGTGGTATAGGAGACTGTTCAAAGTTTGGTGGTCCTAAAAGGCGAAAGATGAGAGGTTTGGAGAGACAAATTAGGGGAAACATACATTGTTTTATCTTCATTAGAGCGGAGCGCACGGGATGGTTTGTACACAGGCAGGCATGAGGGAGACCTAAGTGGGCAGCGTTCCATCAAAACACTGAAAAGCCAAACAGGCAATTTTGAATTCAAATTGGACTTTGAAATGAATTTTGGAAGCCAATGGAGATGTTTGAGCATCGGCTGTGACGTGCGCCATTTTGGCGGTCGGTGGTCTAGTGGCTAAGAGACTTGTAACCAAGGCGAGAGTTCAGGGGTTCAGTTCGCGGCGCTTTGAGCCGATTCATGAAAATGGGTAAAGCGCCTATACAATGGTCATTATTATTATTTCTGTGCAGAGGTGTACGTGGTCATCGTGCTGGGTTTCAACGCCTTCTCCGTGACCCTGTCCATCTTCAACCTGGCCATCTACCACCACCCTGAAGACGAGGCCGTCCCGGACTGGGCGCGGCGCCTTACAGCCTTCTTCCAGCGGCCCTGCTGCGGCAGTAACAAAAGTAGGACGTCCGCACAGCACGTGCGCCCGGTCAGCTCACACGTTGAGGGCACGATTAACCGGTCGTCGACCACGCCGATGCACAAGCTAAACCGCAGGAAGGCAGAGGAGGCTGATGAGGAAGATGAGAAGGACGAGGGTATCACGTGGAAGGTTATGGCGGCCGTGTTTGACGGCGTGTTGCTGAGGGTGTATATTATCCTGATCGCGTTCGTCACCGTGCTGTTCATAGGGCTTATTGCGAGTGGCGAATAAGTGAAACCAGGGGCACTTTTAACTCTTGAAAGCCCAAGCTCGAACAGCCCCACACCTGCTATATGATAAGACTTGTTAAAAACAACAAGCCACTGCACACCGGTAGGAGCCACTCCTAGCCACTAAAGTATTACGCAAGCCCTGGGCCTTCCCGCTAGGCGCGAGACTGATGCAGATTGCGTAATAGTGGCTACAGGTGGTTTCTAGTGATCTGAAGATTTCATGTAAAAATGCGACTGTTTTGCATGGGCTTTTGAGGGGTTAAGTCAGTGTTGGCACCTTGAGGTGTCCCCGATCAGTTACGTAAAATGCACCATACACGTTTGTTGATTTCGAACAAAAACTAGTTTTAACGGGCAGTTTGTCGGTGAAATCAACAAACGAGTGTGTTGTGTTTTGCGTAATCTGTCCATAGCTGGATCTTCTTGATTTGAAAACTCACATCGGCATTCAGAATACTTCAAACAGTTTCTCTGACTGGGGCATTTTACGTGTACTTCGTGTCGAGTCCCAACCCCCCCCCCCCCCCCCCCCCCGCACGTCCCTAAGACATTTCTTCTTGTGGTGGAGTAGGCCTCTGGTCAGCCATGGTCGCCCCTCTCCTGTAATCAGGATGTGTCTTCCCCGGACACTCATGGGTTACCCGAACTAGCCTCTGGTCAACTTTAGCAACCGCCCCAATAGCCCTTTGCCCTCTAAATCCTAGCAACACCCCCGCCCCTACCCCCCCCCCCCCCAAAAAAAAAAAAAAAGAGAGAGAGAGAAGAAAAAAAATAAAAGAAACAAAAAGAAACCAAAAAACAACAACAACAACAACAACAACAACAACAAAACAAGGAAACCCAAACACTTGCAAAATACAAACAGCAACAACAACAAAACACCCATGCACACACACCCGGCCAACCCCTCTGCTCCTGCCCACACCTCGCCCCGTCCCTTACTAGTATCCGTCCCCCCCCCCCCCCCCTTAAGTGCTTCTGAACGCGGGGAAATCTTCAAACATTCAAGTGGCTCTGTCAGTTAAACCCCAGTTACCAACACTAAACGTTTCAAACTTCTACACGTTTCCGCCGGCGACACTGAGTCGCGACTGACATATAGTGTTACTCATTTTTAACTCCGCAGTTGGGTCACCAGGTCTGTATAACGCGTACGGTCGTCTGTTTGAAGCTGTCAAAGGCATTTGTCGTTCATACGCATCGTTTGCTTACATAAACACAGTCTTTCCAGGTTTACTGACATTTTCAAAACATCTCAACACAAATGTCACTCGCGATTCTGAAAAGGTTCGGGTCGAGATCTTTCTTTGCGGTTCACTTAGTCTCGCAGTTTGTGTATATTTGTTTACATTTTGTTTTCCCTCTGTGCTGTCTGAAAATATGCTGGGTTTGCATAAGTAACGAAAAGGAAGTTCTGTCATGAACCCGCAGAGCCACCGTGACCTCAAACTGGCATGTGGAAAATGTGCGGTTACCTCCCTTGACATCCTACCTTCACCTTGCTTCTAGAGTATTGCCCCTTGTTTTGTTAAAGCAACAAAAGACAAAAAAACCACAAATATTATTATCTTTCAAAAATGTTATATTTTTATTAACACGACAATTTTACTAATTTAATTTTTGGCGCAAATTTTGAGTATTCTGGAAATCTCGGAAAGTTTCAGATTGTTTTCGTATAAATTACATTATGCATAATTTAGCACCTTTGAATAATCTGTACTCATTTTTCGGTGGGAGGCTGAGAAAATATTCTATCGTTAGCTTTGCGCAGTGGCGGTACCATAGCCGATGAGGTTTAACCGAGGCGTGGTTATTGCTAGTTGAAAACTAATCCCAATACCCCGCGCTGACGACTCCTCGGAGTCGGCATGCGCAATTTTTAACGGTTCCTACGGGAGCTAGAAACAATTCAAAAAGCAGTTACCTCTCCACTCCTCTGCCCTACGGTACCTTCATACCTCTGACATGATTTCTAGCTCACGTGTATTTGTGTAGAGTCGGAAAACTACGCTCCACTTGCGGTCGAACAGTCTTCATTATGTGGAAATTATCATATTGTCCACCCCACCCCCTTCCTCCCTTCCACACGCACACATACTGACACACGTGCCGCGCGGAACACACATCACTCTTTCAGGAATGTCAGTTTATCATTCAAAAGTGGTACATAATTATCATCTTACTCTCTATAACTGTAACAGAAACATGACAGAAAATAAGTAATGTGATCCGGATCGTCTTTCGCAGCTCGGCGACTTTCATACTCCTAGTTCTCCACAGTCCACGCAGCGACAAGACTCGAGAGTCGAGAAGCTTCTTTTCAAGTCCACGCACAGTCTGATCATGTGATGATGATAATGGCGCTGATCAGTGATGGTGACTAATGTTAAGAATGGTGACAACTGATGTAACAGTTTATTTAATTCAGTTATTTTATTTTTTACTTTCTTCGTTTGCTACCACTCACTGGAATAAACAGTTTTCTATACTGCCCATGGTGCCTTCGTTGTGACGCAAGTCATGGCTGACCAAAAGGGGACAAAACGCCTGCTAACAATTTTTACTAAAGCGGAGTTACTGCCCCTGTATCATTTAGTCCAATGCCGTGAGTCCGTGACTGTCTCGTATTGATTTTCCACACTGTGGCCTCTATAAATGTCAGTGTAGCACATTTCCGCCATGAGATTTTACAACCGAAACGGGCAATATTTTCAAGCATCAAAACATGTCTACTGACAGCATGCCAAAAAAAAAACCCACCCCAAAAATAAAATAAAGAAAATAGATATATAAAAATAAATAAAGTAAAAAAAATAAAAAAAAAATTAAATAGTGATTTCCCAGCGGTCTACTGATCCCTCCCTACCCCACTGACAGTGATGTAGCTGGAAACTGTGCAAGCTCTTATTCATGCCCAGCAAATGCTCAAAGATAGGGTTAAAACTTGAAAAAGGCCACCCATCAAGACAAATCTACTACTCTTCAACACACAGAACATGACATGCCTCTTGGCCGCTCCCCAGAAACTTTCGGATGAAATGCACCTCTAGAAACGCCAAGGAAAACAACTCAGTGATATCCGACCATTGTCTTGGAAATTCGGGATGAGTCCATCGGGGAAGCGCGTCGCCGCAGTGAAGTGCCACCCACTCCGCCTATTTTCGATTTTTTTTTCTTTTTCCCGGATTGCTGATGTTTCTATGAAGGATGTGTCTGTATTCATGCAGAGTAATTTTCCCCGTCGTTCCGCGTTCCCTGGTCAGTTTAACTTGCGGGTGGTGCATAATGTGCACACACGCTGGCTGTCCCAATCCACAAAGCAATTTGCTATTGTGTCGAATAACGCCCTGTTAATTATGCATGATGAGATGTAGAGCCGGCCACAGCACGACACGACTGTCAAATTTATCGTGGCTGTCTCCCCATACATCCTCCGCCTCACACATCCATTGGTTTTGTTGTCCACTGACATTCCTGGTCCGTACGGTTTAAAGGGGCAAATGCTTCCACTTTTATGTCCACAGAAGTTCAGCTACATACTAAACCTCCGGCAGTCCGTAATGAACAACAGCTTTAACACACACACACACACACACACACACACACACACACACACACACACACACACACACACACACACACACACACACACACACACACACACACACACACACACACACTAACGAACGAACGAATGAACGCCACTAACTAACTAACTAACTAACTAACTAACTAACTAACTAACTAACTAACTATACAGTCCTACTCGCTTTCAGAATGTTGCTAGAGCAAGGGCAGCCTTTTTGGATTTTGATCCCAACAGTTTACAAAGACTGTATGTCGATTTAATTTTAAGGAATCGAAGAGATACGTGCTTGTTGTGTTCCTCAGTCTTGAAGCAGCTGACATTCTAGACTTAAAATGAAACTCATCCCCTATTGCTCACATTTTCTACCTACACACTGTACTGTCAGTCAAAAAACGGCATTGTGACTCGGACTCCCCACTTACGAAAACAATTCACCATGCCATTTAGTACACCGAAATCAAAGAGCTCATTTACACAGACGGACAAATCAGCATTTAACTGGATTACCGCTGAGTATCATTAACCGCCAGGCAAATTAGACGCACAGAACACAACACAATCGACTGTGGAAACCATTAGAGGAGAAGTGAGTCACAAAGCAATGACTGGGAGGAAGTTAGAACTGTGTGTCAAGTACAGTCTGCTTCCTGCCGATAACGGCATGGCTTCGGTTCGAGACGACGCCAGGGGGCGCATGACTAAGAGCGGAGGCCCATCTTCTCGCCATCGTGTACACGCGCACGCTAAAAACATCCCGCCACGTCCATCTTTTGGAGAACAGAAGGCTGTGGTCGGTGGAGTGAACAACAACGTCAACAACAACAACAACAACAACAAAAACAACAACATTAAATTTAACAGAAATGTCGTTGCACGCACCAGAGTGAATCGCAGGGTGGAGGTTCAGTTTGCAGAGCTTAGCCGCACCAGGCTTTCACTATTTGTCCTTCAGCTCTGCGGCGCCTTCAGTGGGCGTCTCAGAAAAGACGGATATGTGCAAATCGTTCTGAGCTGTGTGTTTTTGTAGTGTGTGGCATCATCCACTTAGACACAATACATGGCTTATAAAGTGAAGAGTTTCAGCCTTTCAGAGGCAAAGCGGAATGCGAGGCATCTACTGAAGCGTGACTCTTTTGTTGACAGTTAATTCGCTGAGTGGAAACACTTCGGGCCGTTTGAATTTTCGTTCGCACACCCAGCAGACGGTAGTGTGTTGCATTCAGAGCTCTGAGGATCATCCAGTCAAAACAGACCATTTCCAGCGTGCAGGAAAGTCGCAGTACCCGGAGAGAGACCCACCAGACAAGACGAGAAAGACATCACTGAAACCTCGCCTAGTTTGATTCTACGGTTGATTCTACGGTGCTGGGATAACAGGCTCAGTCCGGCCGGTCACCGGTCACCGGTCTGATGTGCTTCAGTCTCAAACTCTCACGCATTCACGGGAACCAAGCGTCTACGTCTCAGGCTTGAACTGCCCGGCGATGGCCGTAACCAGCCGTATGTAAAAGTCGAGGTTAGGGCTTTTAGCCCCGGGCTAGAGTCTGCCCGGCGATGGCTGTAACTTGGCGTCTTTCACTTGTTGGGTTTACTTCTCTCTAACTTCTCATGGCGCCTGAACTGACAAACTGACCCTCTGGCACCTGCACTAACGATTTTTCTTACTCTGCGTCATGTATTCCCATTTACCCCTGACTAAGCGAAGAAAGCGCTATTGCTGGGGCCGTCACTTCCGGTGCCTCGAGAGCCGACTTCCGGAATGGTAGGCGCGCGGCCAGAAAGGAACTACGTGTATGTGCTTAACTGTAGCCGACTTTTATGTTGTGTGTGGCCGGGCTGCATACTTGTAGCATTCAGACTTGTGTAAGGATGTTAGTGGTCTTAAAATGAGGATATGCGTGTCGAGCATGCAACAACGTTCAAGAAATGTGTTCGATGAACTGCGCAAAAATCTGTGCTCCAGAACTGAAGTGATCATTCTTGCTCTGAACCTATTAGTATTCAGGGGAGCCGGGGTGGCCGAATGGTAGAGCGTTGGACTTCTAATGCTCGGGTCGTGAGTTCGCATCCCGCATGGGGCAAAATATTTGTGCTGGCTTTTTCATCGTGCCCCGTCTTTGATATCACCCGTATGTGGTGGAAAAGGACGTTAAACCCACAAACACCCACCCACCCTATTAGTATTCAGTTACTTTCGTTCTGATAACTGTTTAGTGGATCTAGTCATAAAATCACAAACCTGTATCTGGGTCAGTGTGGGTCAGAGCGGGCCGATTATAAGCATTTATAGGCGTTTAGTACTTGTTCTGTTTATAGTTCGAGTTCCCAGGACATCACGCCAGGAAACGCCTAACATCTTCAAATATTAGAGCTCGAAAAGTTATGCAAAACGATAGTAGTGAGGTCCAAATAGAGCACCATTTCATTTGCATGTAGAGTGAGAGGCTTGGAACCGTATTTTCCCCGTACTGTCCGCATTAAATTACTTTAAGCCGGTCGTGTTCGTACAGTCACCCACTCAATCACATTAGTAACGTATTTTGAGTAATCATTATTGGCGCCCGAAGTCAGTGCCCATACCATTCTGTCTGAATTAATATTCGGCTTACGACTAAACCGACACCTCTCTCTCTCTCTCTCTCCACCAACCTTTGCATAGGCCCAATGGCCTACCAAATAAAATCAGTTTAATACTCTCTCTTTCAGTTTTCTTTTTCATTAGGCTCAGTAAAACTGTCCTCGTTCTTTCACGCGGAAAGTGTCGTTGTTTCTTTTTTGCCCACGCCTGACAAATATTAAAGAGGGGACGGGGAAAGGATTAAGAATAAGGAAAACGTGACTAGGGCGGTGAAAACAAATGGAGTCACCGTGCTAACTACGGTCGAATAACACCGTGCTCTCTCTCTCTCTCTCTCTCTCTCTCTCTCTCTCTCTCTCACACACACACACACACACACACACACACACACACACACACACACACACACACACACACACACACACACACACACACACACAGACACACACACACACACACACACACACACACACACACACACACACACACAGACACACAGACACACACACACACACACACACACACACACACACACACACACACACACACACACACACACACAATCATTTTACTTGATCTTGTTTCTGTTTGTAGCCTGTTTTGTTTTTTGTAGTTTTAGCAACAAGTGCCAAAACTATTTCTGCTAGGAAATCATCATCATCATCATCAGTCTCTCGCTTTCTCTCTCTTCTCACCACGCCCCGCCCCCTCTCTCTTTCTATCCCTCCCCCCCTCCCCCGGCCCAGACGGGCCCTCCCCTTGCCCCTCCCCGCCCTCCCCTGCCACCATTTCTCTCTCGTGACCCAAGCTGTGACCCAGTTCTCCGTTTCACTTCAGAAGATTCAAAAAGAAAAAAAAAAAGAAAAAAAGCAGAATCTGCTATGATGATTCTTCATACCTTTAATTATCTCGCTTTAGTCTATTCGGCGAAGCGGCGGCGGCGCGCAAGGGGAGGCAATCGATTGGATCAATGTCGCCTTTCAGACGACATCGCAACCTCGCACGCGCACCTCAAAAGCAGAAACCCCCGATCGAAAATATCGAGCGAACTTTACCAAGCTTTTCTTTTCAAGGTTCCTCTGGTTGGCTGACGTTGATCGCCTGTGTTTGCTCAGCAATTTTGTTCGAGTTGTCACGTTGCAGCGCGGATTTGCCGGGATTTGTTTTCGAGTTACTTTTCTTGGAAGCTTGTAAACAGCGGCGTTTGCTGCCTTCAAATAAGCGCTGAGACGTTTTTTGTTTTGATTTACGAGTTCTTTTAATGGCAGACATCCACTTGTTGCTGGCCAGTGTTAAAGTTAATTCAATTAAGCACAGTTTATTCGTCTACGAGTGCTTTTTTTTTTTTTTTTTGGGGGGGGGGGGGGGGTGGGTGTCATCAAGTGAAAAATTACACGCTCAGTACTATACTCAATTCCTCTCATGATCACTCACTCACTCGCTCGCTCACTCACTCACTCACTATATTTCATTTTTGAAAAGTGGTTGGATGTTTAATATTTTAGAGGATTAGGAATAAAACTTTTTGTCAAAGAAAATATGGAGCGTTATGACTATTTTGTGTGAGAGTATGTTATGATTTAAGAAACGTTTTTGCTTTAACGTTAATTGGAAAAAAGTACTGATGAGGAATATACTCAATTCCTCTCATGATCACTCGCTCACTCACTCACTCACTCACTCACTCACTCACTCACTCACTCACTCACTCACTCACTCACTCACTCACTCACTCACTCACTCACTCACTCACTCACTCACTCACTCACTCTATTTCATTTTTTAAAAAGTGGTTGGACGTTTAATATTTTAGAGGATCAGGAATCATTTTTTTTTGTCAAAGAAATTCTGAAACGTTATGATTATTTTGTGTGAGAGTATGTTATGATTTAAGAAACGTTTTTGCTTTAAGGTTAATTAGACAAAAATAATTTAAACGTTAAAACGTTTATAAAAGCAAGCATGAAACGTCGAGTTTATTTTGCGTGAGAGTATTTTTCATGTGTGTCACCTGGACATAAGCAGTCAGTTAGTATGCAGAGGGCATCACGCCTAATCTTCCATCATACTTTCCACTGATATATGCGTATGTAAACCAGAGATGAGAAACTGTAGGAAGGTGTCTACCTACATAACTGGGCTGGCTATAGTGCGTGCGTACATTCCAAGAGTGTCAGGCTTCACAGAAGACAAATTTTGTTTCAGGGCAGTTGTGCTTGTGTGTACGCCTGCACGCACAAAACAGTAGAGGTCTGAATGCCGTACACTGCCGTCTATGGTCCTACGAACGAAAACTCAAACGGCCTGCAGCTTTTCTTCTCAGCGAGTGTAAAGGTGTAACATGCTGGATGTTCTCCAAGAGTCAAGTGAGTTTTATTTCCCACCCTACGGGGGCAAAGGAAAACAAAAAGGACACTAAATCAAAACATAGACAAACGCACGTACATACATACTGACATGCCTGCGTCTGCACTCATTTTCGTACACAGATATAAAAATACACGCATACATACATACATACATACATACATACATACATACATACATACATACATACATACATACATACATACATACCAGTGTACACGTGCTTGTCTGTGCGTGTGAAGACATCTGACCACTCAGTGGACACGCTAAGGTATAATGCAATCAAGACAAAAGGGCCATAAAGAGTCGCCCCCACACCTAGTGAAGATTTAGAGGTCTCCTTTATTTTCCGGACAAGACCTGGTGGCTCTAGGGTACTGACACGCTGAAACCAAAGATCTTGGAAACCTTGACATCGAACAGCCTCGCAGGAAGCTAGTCTTTGATATCCTTTTTTTTTTTTCTGGGTCGAATTCGAAATGCCAGGAAAAATCATTGCGTCTGCGAAGCGCAGCATTCGATCGGTTACACGGCCGAGTCAGTGATATTCAGGTGTCTGGTATTGGCACGGTAAATCATAGCTCTTGCCAATAGACAGTTTTATGAGAGAGACTAGTTTGCTTCCTTCGCCCCGTACGTCGCAAGAGTTATCGGCACTTGATTGATTGCGGGCCTTTAGTCCTCTGAGACAGGACACTGAGTCTTGATTTTGGATAGCTTGAAATCCTACTTCCTAGTTGACTCTACTGTCGTTTGACAAAGGGTAGATATGGTAAGGCTGAAGACTGAAGTCCCGTATGATTTTTACGAGGTTGAAATTTTTTTTTTGCCTGCAGTGTCTCCTTATAGGAAGCAGTCGTGCGAAACTGAAATGATGCCACCCACTAATCTTTACAGGGAAAACCAGACTTTGCGATGTTTACTTTAGCAAATATTTGTCTGGGAATGTGTCATTTCCGTTTATAATTCATACCGAGAACGCACGGCCTTTGCATCCTTATACTTACCTAGCAAACATTCCTATAGCGCTGATGTTATCGATAGATTAAGGGGGAAAAAAAAAGCAGCGACTGGCAGCGAAAAAGGTCATGGCTTTTTAAAATACATACTAGACAATCTTTACTGTTGGCACCTCTATCTATCTATCTATCTATCTATCTATCTATCTATCTATCTATCTATCTATCTATCTATCTGTCTGTCTGTCTGTCTGTCTGTCTGTATGTCTGTCTGTCTGTCTGTCTGTCTGTCTGTCTGTCTGTCTGTCTGTCTTTTAAAAACAATTTGGTTGACAGAATGTCAGAGCTGTTATCAAATGATAGCTGAACTTTTTTGGAATCAGCATCCATCCCCTAAAAATTTTACTGAGTAAAAAAGAAATGAAAAAAGAACAAACAAAAGACAAACAGACAAACATGCAAACAAACAAACAAACAAACAAAACCAAACAAACCATAAAACACCACCACCACTACCAATACCACCAACAGCAACAACAACAAAACAACACGTTGACGAGTTCAGGGATGAACTCATTCTTCAACGGTTCCAGACACGCAAACTGCTATCTTCTCCATGGACAAAGAACGTGAAATCTGAAAGCAATACCCCCCCCCCCCCCCCCTATATTCCCACCACTGGGTATGATAATAAAGCTTTCTCAGTGAATATCCTGACATTTTCCGCAGAATATCACACGGAGAACCGCAACGCTAGGGATCTGCTCAACCTTTGTCATAGCGCCGAGGGCTGATTGGTATTTGTCAGATGCTGATGTTTAAAACATAAGTTGGTTTTATTGTGCGGCCTCTTGATAGTTGGAAAACCCTGGTTTGTACGAAGCATGTAACAGCAGTCAGCTATTATCGCCAGGCAGAAAGGCAGTGCGTGTGCGTGCGTGTGTGTGCGTGTGTGTGTGTGTGTGTGTGTGTGTGTGTGTGTGTGTGTGTGTGTGTGGCACAGAGAGAGAGAGAGAGAGAGAGAGAGAGAGAGAGGGTGGGAGTGGGTGGGTGTTTGGGGGTCCTTTTTAACGTCCTTTTCCACCACATACGGGCGATATGAAAGATGGGGCAACGATGAAAAAGCCAGCACACATATTTGGCCCCAGCCGGGATACGAACTCACGACCCGAGCATTGGAAGTCCAACGCTCTACCATTCGGCCAGAGTGTGTTGTGTTTTGCGTAATCCGTCCATAGCTGGATCTTCTTGATTTGAAAACTCACATCGGCATTCAGAATACTTCAAACAGTTTCTCTGACTGGGGCATTTTACGTGTACTTCGAGTCGAGTCCCAACCCCCCCCCCCCCCCCCCCCCCCCCCCCCCCCCGCACGTCCCTAAGACATTTCTTCTTGTGGTGGAGTAGGCCTCTGGTCAGCCATGGTCGCCCCTCTCCTGTAATCAGGATGTGTCTTCCCCGAACACTCATGGGTTACCCGAACTAGCCTCTGGTCAACTTTAGCAACCGCCCCAATAGCCCTTTGCCCTCTAAATCCTAGCAACACCCCCGCCCCTACCCCCCCCCCCCCCAAAAAAAAAAGAGAGAGAGAGAGAGAGAGAGCTTTTCAAACCTGTGTCATGTGTTGTTCCCAAACAGGAGAAAATGGCTGGTGCAGCATTGTGCACTTGAACAACTCCACTGAAGTTACATGACAATTGTAATTGTTTCCAACGGTTTAATCTGTATATACCATAGTTCGTGTGTAAGTTTCTTTGTTTGTACATTTACTTAGTTTCTCAATGTATTTTACTGGTATATTTTTTTAGCAGTAGCAGCAGCAATACTACATGATGTATAGTAGTAGTAGTAGTAGTAGTAGTAGTAGCAGTATACAGGGCCAGCATGTAAAGGTCTGGGTTAGGGAGTTTAGCCCCGGGTTACAGTCTAACCTCGAACTAAACTAGCTCTAGGGTTAAATTTTCTGTTTGTTGTTGTTGTTGTTGTTTTAAATCAGGAAGCGGGTCCATTCCGGCAGGGTGCCTATGCCGTTATAGAAGGATTTTTGTCTGTCTTTCTTCGCTTCCTTTTTAAAAAAAAATTAATTTCGTTTTGGGGTTTCTTTTGTCCTAGTCTGGGTTAGGCCCGTAGCCGTGGATTAAATTAATCTCGAGTTCTACATACGGGCCCTGATCAACTGCAGGTACGCAAAATGACAATGTCTGTGACGCTGTCAAAACCTCAAACGTTGAAAAACGTTGAGTTTCATTGAACTAATTAAATGAACAGTTATACCAGATAACACAAGTAAAAATGACATAACACACCGCGTTCTCCCCAAGCCGCGTCACCACTGGTACACGAAAATTACAGCTGACTAACAGATGGGCCTCTTTCAAAAGTCAGCTGGCCACACACAAAATCCGACTACCGATATGGCGGTGTTTAATTGCCCTTGAGCTCTGATAGCAGCAATTAAAGCACCATTTGGCAGCATGATTTAGCACGAGGGATCTGCTCGGACCGGCTTTTGATAGCCATTCACTGTAATTCAGTTCCTATCGCGCCGGTCAGTATCTTGAATGTTTTTCACAAATGGCATGAGCACTGACACGAATACGGTTGTAGGGGTAATGTTTAAAGGGCTGTTCGTTGCTTTTGCCCATGGAATGATGTGTGTTGCATGCTGTCTGTTGCAGAACAAACCACCGTTTCCCATGGAAAGTTGTAAAAAAAAAAAGTTGCAAAAGCATAGTAGTCGGGAAAATAGCAGGCCATAATAGTTCAACAAATAGTATGAGAACTGACATGAATAGGGTTGTAGGGGTAATGTATAAAGGGCTGTTCGTTGCTTTTGCCGATGGAATGATGTGTGTTGCATGTTGTCTGTTGCAGAACAAACCACCGTTTCCCATGGAAAGTTGTAAAAAAAAAGTTGCGAAAGTATAGTAGGCGGGAAAATAGCAGGCCATCGACAAACAGCACAACAAATAGTATAAGAACTGACTTGAATACGGTTGTACGGGTAATCATGTGTTTGAAGGGCTGTTCGTTGGTTTAAGCGCACGGTTACACGACTGCCAGTCTGCATGTTGCCGTACTCGGCTGCCTGCTGGCGGGCAAGTGATCCGCGGCACACGCAGCCTGCGGCGTTGCAAGGTTTGGGCAGTGACTGGTCAGTTGGCTGTACGGGGCTGCCAGTGGCTAGCTGGCTGCCAGGAAAAATAGAACGGCTTTCTATTCCCGCGCCAGCACCGGCAAGGGGGATTTGCCAGCTGGCAGCCAGCGATTTAATTAGGGTTGCCAGCGTTGCCAGCCCTGCAAGTACCAATCCTGGCAACGTGTAGCAGCGGCCCTTAGCTGATGGAATAATGTGTGTTGCATGTTGTCTCTTGCGGAACAAACCACCGTTTCCCACGGAAAGTTGTAAAAAAAAAAAAAAAAAGTTGCGAAAGTATAGTAGGCGGGAAAATATCAGGCCACCGACAAAGAGCACAACCACCATCATCAACAATGAAAACGATCAAAAGCAGAAACTACGGCGCCAAACTGACAACCTTTCAAGTAATCTAGGACAAAGATCTCAGTAACAGCCCACATTTCGCTGTCTCAGGTATTCAAAGTGCAGCGTAGCAGACCATCTTCTCGATCCCTCAAATGGTGACGCCGGTTCTTTGTGTGAAAGCCGCCATATGCTGTAGGTCCTCCAGGCTGCCAGAGTACTTCTGAAGTGATATCCGTCGGCCAGTAATGTCACCAGAGGTCGTCATCTAGCGGGCATGCCAGCGGCAGACGCTCAGACACGGACGCCGTCCTGACTGGCCAACTCTGAATCTGGTGTAGAGGTGATGATTGAGACGGTTATGGCGCGTACGCACGCTCGCGTGAATCACGCATATCAACACATTAATACACTCATGTGGTGCAAAGAGTCAGCTCTGTTATTCAAGTTGCTGTACTTATTTATGTACTTTTTATTTTATTTATTTATTTATTTTACTTTTAGTTATTTATTTTTATATTTTTATTTTTATTTTTATTTATTTATTTATTTTTATTTTTTTATTTTTTTATTTTTTTATTTTATTTTATTTATTTTTTATGTTTTATTTTATTTATTTATTTTTTTTGGGGGGGGGGCGGGGGGCGGGGCAGACTGTCCGCAGTCTGAAGATTGTCACTTGCTCTGACAGCTTCGCAGATGAAGACAATCCAGACACATGCTACCGTTTTCATAATCTTAAAAAAAAAAAAAAAATTTAAAAAAAATGCTGCATATGACCACATCCCTTGGGTGAAAAGTGTTATCCCCTGTGGCTCAGCGCGTACATTTCACCGCGCACGATCGCGTTTGCTTTTCATCATAATCAGTCGATCTTTCAGCGTAGGTTATTTCCGACCGACACTGAGTGGCATCGAACATCTGTGTGCTGCTATCTGGCTTTCAATTATTAAAATCAAATCGCTCACGCACAGCCCTGGCGTGGCCTCAGGGGACCCGGATGTTGATGTGTGACGTCAGGGGGGGTGAGGTCAGTACACGGGCTGCTCGACACCCGCTGATAGAAGTCACTGTTGTCAGAGTGACAGGAGTTGGGACTACTACACGTAGTCAGTGACGCATGAAACGCCATTTCCGTTTAAGATGCCATCTCGGCTCTTGGGACTGGAGCCTGGAGCCTGGGATAATGGGGCTCGATCAGTGGTAGATCGTTGGGCTTTCAAATGCTCTCCGCGGGTCGTGAGTTCGATCCCGCCGGCCTGGAAGCCAAAACATTGTGCTGGCTTTTTCCACGTTGTCCCGTCTTTGATACCACCCTTATGTGGTGGAAATGAACGTTGAAATGTTTTAACAGCCCCAACAAACAACCAATCAGCTGCTCTCTGGAAAGTCCATGCGCGCTCCAACTCGTCTCTAAGAAACGCCCCAAACGTCATCTTTAAAGGGAAGCCGCGGTGGCCGAATGGTAGAGCGTTGGACTTCTAATGCTCGGGTTGTGAGTTCGTATCCCGGCTGGGGCCAAATATGTGCGCTGGCTTTTTCATCGTTGCCCAGTTTTTGATATCACCCGTATGTGGTGGAAAAGGACGTTAAACCCCCAAACACCCACCTACCCGTCATCTTTAAGACTGTTCCATTGTGTTTTTGTTTTTTGTTGTTGTTGTTGTTGTTGTTTTTTTGTTTTTTTTTACAAGGGCCTTGTCACGCGGTTCTAGTGTCAGTCCGACCACTGCGTCGCGCGAATCTAATCTGCACACGGCATGCTTTATGATGACCGAGCATAAACGCTTATCTAACCCAAGGCGCTTCTGCTCTTTTACCACATGATATTGCGTACATGTTGTGCTTGATGGCCGATTTTAAGTATTTATATAAACTTCAGTCTACACAAAACAAAACGAAACGAAACGAAACAAAACTACAATTCTGAGGAACAGATTAGGGTGGGTGGGTGTGGGTGTTTGAGGGGTTTAACGTCCTTTCCCACCACATAGGGTGATATGAAAGACGGGGCAACGATGAAAAAGCCAGCACAAATATTTGGCCCCAGCCGGGATACGAACTCACGACCCGAGCATTAGAAGTCCAACGCTCTACCATTCGACCACCCCGGCTCCGTGGCTTTGGTGGCGCTGCGCTCGTGGCGACACGTCTGCCCCCCGCATCTGTGTGCTTTTTATGTTCTTGTCTGTTTTTTTTTAAACTGTGATACTGTGAAAGTCTGGACCGTAACGATGGATGCCTGCTTCAGGAGCGTTGTGGTGTGTTTGGTGGTGGTGTGCATGATGTGCTGCGAGTGTGTGACTCAAAATTCCATTCGGACAGTGACCACTTTGATCCGTTTCAACATGGCCGAACTACTCGAGCTACGGTCATCCCCTCTAGTTGGCCGCCCGGTGTTGGACCTGCCGCCGGAGATGAGAGTCAGGAAACGTGGTAAAAAGGGAGGAGTGAGAGCTAGAAACAAGAGGAGAGGTTGTAAACCTGTTCTCCCGTCTGCCATCATCGGTAACGTACAGTCCTTGAACAATAAACTAGATGAGCTACACGCCAGTGTTCAACATGTCGATACTTTCAGAACGTGTAGTCTTATGTGTTTCTCAGAAACGTGGCTGCATGAAATGATCATAGACAGTAGTGTGGCTATCGATGGATTTCAGTTGTTCCGGGGCGATAGACAGAAAGAGTCAGGAAAGAAGAAAGGGGGTGGACTTTGTGTGTATGTCAACCAGAAATGGTGTCATCCAAACAATGTGTCATTGCGGTATACACACTGCTCACATGTTGTGGAAATGCTAACCGTGAGTGCACGTCCTTACTACTTGCCACGAGAGTTTTCCCACGTGATCGTCACTAACGTGTATGTGCCACCAACAGCGAACGCAAAGGACGCAGCCGACCATATCGCGAGCCACGTGCACGACCTAGATACTAGTGCACCCGACGCAGTCAAGATTGTGACCGGCGACTTTAACCACTGTAGCCTGAAGAAAGTTTTGCCGGGGTACCACCAACAAGTAACATGCACTACCCGGGGTGATCGCACGCTCGACCTACTGTACTGTAACATCAAGGATGCGTACAACTCGGCCCCCCTACCGCCCCTAGGCCGCTCGGACCACAACCTGGTCAGCCTGCTACCGCGATACCGACCGCGCGTGCAACGCGAACCTCCTGTATCGAAAACAGTGCAAAAGTGGACCGCAACAGCGTGCGAGGCCTTACGGGGCTGTTTCGAGTGCACTGACTGGTCAGTGTTTACAGATACGGAAACAAATGTCAGCCAGCTTGCGGACAGGGTGTGTGACTACATTAACTTTTGCGTTGACAATGTCGTGCCAAAAGCAACAGTAAAGGTTTATTCCAACAACAAACCTTGGGTTACAAAACACATAAAAGAAATTATCAATAAAAAGAAAAAAGCTTTTGGGGAGAACAACAAAGAACAGTTAAAGGATATACAGAAAGAGTTGAAGGTCGAAATAAGGAAGGGGAAAAAAGAATACAAAAGGAAGATAGAACAGAAATTTCAGACAAATGACATAAGGAAGGTGTGGGAAGGGATGAATCTGATGAGCGGGCGTAAGACAACAAAACGTTCGCAGGTCAACTCGGACTCGGCCAATTACGCCAACGACCTGAATCGTTTCTACGCACGCTTCGACTGTCATGACTTTGGGCGGGAGAGGGAGGAGATGAGGGGGATACTAGTGGCTGATCACGAACAGAAGCAGAGTATGACAGTGCAGGATGGGGATGTTTTAAAGTTACTTAAACAGGTCAAACCGAGCAAAGCTGCTGGCCCGGACGGCATACTGCCCAAGGTCCTGAAAACATGTGCCGAACAGTTGTACAAAATCTTGTGTTTTATTTTTAATTTTTCTCTTGCTCAGTGTGAAGTTCCTGAGCTATGGAAAATGTCCTGTATTGTGCCTGTGCCAAAAAAACATCCTGTCAGTGTTATGAATGATCTCCGTCCAATAGCTTTAACCTCCTGCGTGATGAAAGTGTTTGAGAGGGTGGTGCTTTTATATCTTCAAGCGCAAGTAGCTGATTTTATTGACCCTTTTCAATTTGCTTATAGGAAAAATAGGAGTGTTGATGATGCATTATTGCATGTACTGAACAGCATCTACTCTCATCTCGATAAACCAGGAACCTCCATCCGTTTAATGTTTTATGACTTTTCCAGTGCTTTTAATACCATTCAACCCCACTTGCTTGCAGATAAACTCCTAAACATGAAAGTCAGTGCGTCCACAGTTCTCTGGGTCCTTGATTACCTGACAAACCGTCCACAGTTCGTCAAGCTACAGCCTAGTCAGGCCTCCGACCGCTCACTTAGTTCACGATCACAACTTGTCTGCCCTGCAAACCGTTCTAAACAAACAAAGTCCCAGTCTGATCTTGTCTCTGACGTCATTTTTACCAATACCGGCGCGCCCCAGGGGACGGTTCTCTCCCCCTTCCTGTTCTCTCTGTATACAGCTGACTGTAGGGCCTCTTACGATGACTGTATCATTGACAAGTACGCCGACGACACTGCACTGACTGGACAAATCACTGACGATGACGACACTAACTACAAACACGAGATTGACGACTTTGTGGACTGGTGTGACAAAAATTTTCTCCACCTAAATGTAAACAAAACTAAGGAAATGGTGATCGACTTCAGGAAGAACAAAGTTACACCTAGCCCTGTCATCATCAAAGGGGCAGAAGTCGAACGTGTGCAGACGTATAAGTATCTAGGGGTTGTGCTGGATAACACCTTGAGCTGGAACCAAAACACCGATTCTGTCCTTAAGAAAGCACACACTGACACGTCTGTACTGTCTGAGAAAACTGAGGTCTTTTGATGTCTGTCCTCAGCTTCTCCAAATGTTTTACTCATCAGTAGTTTGTAGTGTATTGTCTTTTGGCCTTACTTGCTGGGGTGGGAATCTGACAAAACAGGATAGTGGTAGGTTGGATAAACTGATCAAGAAAGCGGGTGGGGTGATCGGGAGGACACAAGACACACTTGGTACACTGTACGACCGACGAACGAAGAACAAACTGACTGACATCCTCAGTGACGAGACACATCCCCTCAGACAGGACTTCGACAACTTGACTATTGTACGTAGTGGTAGGTTTAGAGTACCCAGAGCTAGGACTACCAGATATTCAAGATCCTTTCTGCCCACAGCTATTAGAGCTGCCAATTCAAGCAGGACGCGCACGAGAGAGAGAGGGGTGTGTGTGGGGATCGAGGAGAGAGAGAGAAAGAGAGGGGGGGGGGAGGGAGAGAGAGAGAGTGCAGAGCGAGTAAATGTGCAGCGTGAATGTGCAGCGTGAATGCCGGAATGGATGTATCAATGAGTGTTGACTGTGACAGGAATTTTATTATGTGTTAGTGTGTTTTATTCGTGATTTTAAGTAATCTTACTGGTCAAGACTGTCTGTTTTACTTATTTTTGTAGTCTCTTTTATCAAAATGTTTATCATTTGTGTCTTATTAGTATGCGGGCCAGAACTGCAATTTCCCAAATATGGGATTAATAAAGTATTCTGTATTCTGTATTCTGTATTCCGCGACGAACATATTAGATGGTGAAGAGATGATCATGGATTGTGTCAGTCCTCTGTTCACCTCAATACCTTTCTGACCTCCTTCACATCTACACTCCCTCCCGGCCGACAACTGCGTTCATCCTCTGACACCTACATTTTCCAGATTCCCTCCTGCAGAACTAAATCATTCGGTCAGCGTTCCTTCCGTTACCAGGCCCATGTTACTTGGAATCAGCTCCCTCTTACAATCAGAAACGGTTCAAACAAGGAAACCTTCAAGTCCCGACTGAAAACCCATCTCTTCACCCTCTCATAGCCGTGCCATGTTGTCGTTCTGCTGCTGTGAGTGCGTGTGTGCGCAGGGAACGGGTGTGTGTGTGTGTGTGTGTGTGTGTGTGTGGATATGAGTTTTTATCAGTTTTTATCTGTTTTGTTAGTTTTACCTGTCTTGTGTTTGTTTTATCTGTCTTTTGTGTTTTTTATGTCTTAATATCAATAAATATGTATTTTATGTAAAGCGCCTAGAGCTTAGATAAGGTTAGGCGCTATATAAATATTCTATTATTATTATTATTATTATCCGGGCAAACGTTTTTTTCAATGACTGTGTCTAATGTTACTGAGAACGACGGTTTATTCTCGTATGCGATCGTTCATTCGGTATTTGGAAACTCTTTGATGACAGCCATTTCTTGAAATACTCATGTAAGCGAGTAAATTGAACCGATTTTACCCGATTACAGTGCCAATAGAACAGATTAAGTACTGTCTTTAGTCAATTCAAACGACGGCAATAAACCCGAGATCAAAATCGTTAGGAGTCAAATGTTTCGGGAATGAGTTTCAGACACTCAATTCAAGCAAACTATGGATTCCTTATCCCGGCTGGTGCCAAATATTGTGCTGGGCCCGTATGTGAATTCGAGGTTAATTTAACCCACGGCTACGGGCCTACCCCAGACTAGGACAAAAGAAACCCAAAAGCAAAATTAAATTTTAAAAAAGGAAGCGAAGAAAGGAAGAAAAAAATCCTTCTATAACAGCTTAGGCACCTTGCTGGAATGGACCCGCTTCTTGATTAAAAAAAAAAAAAAATTTAACCCTAGAACTAGTTTAGTTCGAGGTTAGACTCTAGCCCAGGGCTAGAAGCCCTAACCTCGACCATTACATACGGGCTCTGGCCTTTTTCTCGTTGTCCCGTCTTTGATATCACCCTTACATGGTGGAAAAGGGCGTTAAACTCCCAAACACCCACCCACCCGTGGATTCCCTATGGCTCACCGACTCTATCCAGTCGACTGTAGCTGTGTCTAACCCAACAATGTGAACTAGTCAGGAATCGCCCTGTCGGTAGATCTAGCGGTATTCGGCACCACGAGTATGCGTGTGTGAAGATGAATAATTGATGCGAATGGGCAATGCGGTGCTCTCCCCATTGCCACCTAGCGGCAGGCAAGGAGAATCGTTATTGTTACAAGGTTTGAGCGAACGACGGTCTTCTAATGCTGGAGGTCATCCTCGGAATTACGTTGTGAACCATCTGGGTTTCACACGCAGACCTACGTCGGCAAAACTTAAAGGCACAACTCCTGAAGGTGGCCATTCGTGTGTGTGTGTGTGTGTGTGTGTGTGTGTGTGTGTGTGTGTGTGTGTGTGTGTTGGGGGGGTTACTTTAGGAACTTTTAATAATAATTATAATAATAATAATCGCATTAATATAGGCGCTTTATCCCAAATATTTGGCCCAAAGCGCCACGAGCTAAACCCAAACGCGCACACTCACGTGAATCACACGCATTCTCTCACACACTGGACATGAACACATTACAATCACGTGGTGCGAAGGGCCAGCTCAGCAATTTAAGTTTCTGAATTTTAGGACTGCATTTATTTTTTCATGTTGTGGGCTGAA
>JACVVK020000003.1:820000-830000 GCA_018292915.2 Batillaria attramentaria
ACTCTGTATTTTGATATGGATTAAAATTTCGATATGCATGGAATGGCCTTAGGCAGAGAAAGATCAGAGAAGCCATAGCTTGTATGAAGTTCGAACAAGGAGAGGGCAATGTTGGGAAGTGTGTGAGCGTTAAGGAGAACAGTGCCCTTTGGTTTCCCATCGACAGCAGGAATCTTGGGCCACATCACGATAGCGAAATTTCAGAAGCGCCAACAATCTTATTTTGTTTCGTTTCGTTTGTTTTCTTCCCAGTTTTTGATTGTCTGAAAACAAAATTCATCATTGCTACTAAAGAGGAAATTATTATATTAGAGATTTTGCAGAATTTGTTTCGTTTCGTTTTTTTCTCTCCAGTTTTTGATTGGCTGAAAAAAATCATCATTGCTGGCTGTCTACCAAAGAGGAAATTATCATTTTAGAGATTTTAAGCAGAATTAAGAAGCGCAAGCAACTGTTTTAGTCAAGTTTTCCTGGCGTTAATGTAACAATTAGTATTTCGAGCGTTAGTAGGCCACAAGAACTCATGACATCTACAGCCGGCCACAAAGCTTCAAAAAACAAACAAACAAACAAACAAACAAACAAACAAACAAAACACCAACCAACCAAACAAACAAACAAACAAACAAACAAACAACAACAACAAAACAACAAAACGACGAAACGTGATTCGTTGGTCCGTCTAGTGTTCACTTTGTTTGCCATTTCTCTTGTATAGACAATAAGTAGTAGTAGCAGTAGTAGTAGTTGGTGTGTGTGTGTGTGTGTGTGTGTGTGTGTGTGTGTGTGTGACAAGTGTGTGTGTGTGTGTGTGTGTGTGTGTGTGTGACAAGTGTGTGTGTGTGTGTGTGTGACAAGTGTGTGTGTGTGTGACAAGTGTGTGTGTGTGTGACAAGTGTGTGTGTGTGTGTGTGTGTGTGACAAGAGAGAGAGAGAGAGAGAGAGAATGTGTGTGTGTGTGTGTGTGTGTGTGTGTGTGTGTGTGTGTGTGTGTGTGTGTGTGTGTGTGAGTGAGTGAGAGAGAGAGAGAGAGAGAGTTGTAATGAGACTGGCTGGATGGGTTGCCATCTGAGTGAACGAAGAAGAACCGGACGGGCACAAGACCTTTGAGTACTCGGAGGACATAAACATCTGGTGAAAAAGACGTCAAAAGTGCTCCCATCACACGTGGGCGTCAGTGAGCGACACTCATATATACCTACTGCCCGGCTCGCCTTAATTGCCCTGCTTGTCACCTACATTCTGGTAGCCTAGCAACACCTGCACTGTCGGTGGCCAATTCCTGTCACGTACTAGTATGGAGAAGTCACGCAGGGCCACAGATCATTGAGTACGCTCCTTGGCCCAAACATGTCACGTGTGTAAGGTAGATGTAGCTCGGGCAGAGAGAGAGAGAGAGAGAGAGAGACAAAGACAGAGAGAGAGAGAGAGAGAGAGAGAGAGTGTGTGTGTGTGTGTGTGTGTGTGTGTGTGTGTGTGTGTGTGTGTGTGTGTGTGTGTGTGTGAGAGAGAGAGAATCAAGAATCATTTATTCTTCATCTTTATTTTTCAACGGTAGAGGTAGGTAACGTGAAACAGTCAATTTTCATACCTGCCTTGCTATTTCTAGTAATATCTATCTAAACAGAAAAATATACACACACTGATGTAATGCAACAGGAAAAAAGCTAAATAGCATTAAAACCATAGGAAATGAAACTACAGAGAGAGAGAGAGAGAGACACACACACACACACACACACACACACACACACACACACACACACACACACACACACACACACACACACACACACACACAATATTGATGGTTTGCAGAAAGTGTAAAGTGTATGATTGAGAGAGAGGGACGGGAGTGGGGGTCAACAAAGGCCCGTATGTAACCTTACATCATTTCCGGCTTTTGACAAGTTCTTACTGCTTCCTACCTCCATGTCCTCCATCCACTTCACTCCCCCCCCCATGCCCACCCCACCCCCCTTTTCTCTCCCCACTCCTTGTCACACCTTCCCACCCCCGCTCACCACCCCAACCCTCCACCCTCAACAACCACCACCAAACCCACTCCCTGCCTTATAATCTGTGTAATCTGATGCTTCCGTGACATTTGTCATGAGTATGATGAACGATGATATCACGATTGTGTATCTCCTTTCATGTGGTGAGTGTTAACGAAGACGGATGAGGCTGCTGCATGACACCAGGCTTTGTAGAAATGAAGTGTTCGAAATTTGTGATGTCTTCTTGTTTTTGTTTTGTCTGTCTGCATATGACCTCGAACTATGTGTCAGTCCTAACACTGAGCTGAAGAAATATTAAAGTCTTCTCAAGTTGTACGTTTGCATTACTATTTTCATATTTCTCAGGTTTTTTTTTTTTTTTTGGGGGGGGGGGGGGGGTCTTATCTTTTTTCTACTAAAACAAACAAACAAACAAACAAACAAACAAAAATTCGAAAAACTCAAACCCAAGGGCAACAAATGACGTTCTGACGTGGGAGTTACCTTTCTGTGCTACGCCGAATTAGCAGCCACACTGGCGAGCTGTCTCCCAGAGGGCGCTGCAATATTCATCATCACACAGAAGCAGGCGGCAGCACTTCAAGCTGCCTTAATTAGCACTCTGTCTCTCCCTTGGTGCCTGGTATTTGGTCGCCATAAAAACGTCCCGCATGACAAAACCGTGTTTATCTAGACAAGCCGAGAAAATGTCAGCGTCGTTAGACCACATGGGGAAAACTATGTAGATGTGTATCACTGGTTTGTTAAAGATCGAGAAGTTATAAGTTTTGTTGTTGAGGGAGAGAGGGGTAGGGCAAGGGGGCGGGGGAGGGGGGCTTGCGAGGGAGTAGGAGAAGGGCCACATGCAGGATGTGTTGGTTATTCTGGTAATGGTCTTGACGCGTGGGTGGTAGGTTCATATTCCACGAAGATCAAATCTGTACGATGTATTTTGGAAATTAGGTAAACTTGCACACACACACACACACACACACACACACACACACACACACACACACACACACAGAGATCTAAGGAAGTGACTGACCAAAAAAACAACAACACAACAACAACGAAAACAACAACCAAAAAACAAACAAACAAACAAACAAACAAACAAAAGAAAAACCAAGAAGATTATTTCATTTTGCTGATCAAACTTAACAAAAAAAATGCAAAAAAAAACCCAAATCTCCCATTTTCCGCACAACGTATGAAATTTCCAAAACCCACCAGTGCGGCACGGCCAAACTTAAAAAAAAAAAAAAAAATCCCTCCCTTCCCAAACTTCATCCCTGTTAAAACAGATTCCCTAGAAAGGGAGGAGGTGAAAGCTCATCAGCTCTAATGGACCTGTCACGGTTTTCCCGTGAAAACTGACGATGAAACGATAGGCGGGCATTCAAATAGTGAGGAGCATCGATCAGAACCTGATGTGGGTGCGACTCTCCAAATGTGACTGGGGGGAGAAGTGTCCCCCTCCCAGAGGGAGGGAGGAAACCTTTTATACAATTAGCTTTCTGGTGCCTTGTGACTGACACTTGCCGGCAGTCACTGCTTTTAGGGCTTAAAGAAACAGCTCAATGTTTTGGGGGTTAAAGAAACAGCTAGCTCAATGTTTTCGGGTTTTAAAGAAACAGCTAGCTCAATGTTTTCGGGTTTTAAAGAAACAGCTAGCTCAATGTTTTCGGGTTTTAAAGAAACAGCTCAATGTTTTCGGGTTTTAAAGAAACAGCTCAATGTTTTCGGGTTTTAAAGAAACAGCTCAATGTTTTCGGGTTTTAAAGAAACAGCTCAATGTTTTGGGGTTTTAAAGAAACAGCTAGCTCAATGTTTTCGGGTTTTAAAGAAACAGCTCAATGTTTTCGGGTTTTAAAGAAACAGCTAGCTCAATGTTTTGGGGTTTTAAAGAAACAGCTCAATGTTTTCGGGTTTTAAAGAAACAGCTCAATGTTTTCGGGTTTTAAAGAAACAGCTAGCTCAATGTTTTCGGGTTTTAAAGAAACAGCTAGCTCAATGTTTTCGGGTTTTAAAGAAACAGCTCAATGTTTTCGGGTTTTAAAGAAACAGCTCAATGTTTTCGGGTTTTAAAGAAACAGCTCAATGTTTTCGGGTTTTAAAGAAACAGCTCAATGTTTTGGGGTTTTAAAGAAACAGCTAGCTCAATGTTTTCGGGTTTTAAAGAAACAGCTAGCTCAATGTTTTGGGGTTTTAAAGAAACAGCTCAATGTTTTCGGGTTTTAAAGAAACAGCTAGCTCAATGTTTTCGGGTTTTAAAGAAACAGCTAAATGTTTCGGGGTTTAAAGAAACACGTTCAGCTCTGCTGCCTCATTTTGGAGAGGGAAAAAAGTTCACGTTGTCCATTAATCTGCACTCTTAATTATAGGTGTGTCTTAACTAACGGCGAACAACGCCGCACTTTTGTTCGCGAAGGAAAAAAAAACAAACTCCATCGGGCACACAATAATTTTGTTCGCGAACAGACTTCGCGCAGTTTCGGCCTCGCTTCAGTGTATTTCGAATGCGACACAGTTCACCCTGTTCCATGGAAGCAAATGAAAACTACTTTCACCTATTCAAGAACTCGTCGTGTGGCCACAGAAACATTCTCTAACCGGCCCCCGTAGTGTAGTGGTTAGCACTTCGGACCATGGAGTTCGAGTCCCAGCCGAGGCAAGCGGGATTTTTCCTACCTAGGTCGGCTCCTACCCAGAGCGGGTGTGCTATGGGCCCAATGGGGAGGCTGTTGCCACACAGCCGAGTTTCACCCACTTCACGGGTGCGACTTTGGAGGTGCTTCCCTTGGTATGACACGTCTTATGATGTGGATGATTACACGGCCGGCACCGCAAGTGCCGTAGTTCCCGGGCCTGGTTAACGCCGGGATATTTACGACAGGAAGCGTGGACGGACCTCCATAGCATCATCTTACCATCATCCCCATTTCCATCATCAATAATAATATAAAAAAATGCCCCAGCTTCCGAGCCCTCCGTGGATTCCACCCATGACCTGGGAGGAACACCAGTGGAACTGGCAAAGAGTTGGGGCAGCAAAAAAAAAAAAAAAAAAAAATCTCTAACCACAGAACTTTTTTTTTGGTCTGGTCCTCCACTCACATCTATACGGAGAGGCACAGCCTTTGTGTGCACTAAGAATGGACTGAATCCTACTTCTCTGTCAAGGACCTAACCCTCTAGCCCGCATCCTGCTTGGTACAGCCCTTCCCACAACTCCCCATCACAATCCAGCGGTGTCAGGGCCACAGAAAACGGAAAACGGAAACTGGTACTTGTGACACTTGGTGCAGTGTAGGGGGTCCGCATGATCAGGCCGGATAACGCAGCTGACTCGTTATGTATAACACAATTAGTGCTGACGAAATCTTGGCAACTATGACTGAATTTGTAAGTGCATGCTGTGGGAAAAGTAGACAGTCAAATCATGCCTAATGTGATAATAATAATAATAATCATCATCATCATCACCATCATAATAATCGTATTAATAATCGTATTAATATATCCCAAATATTCGGTTCAAAGCGCCGCGAGCTAAACCCAACACGCACGCTCACGTGAATCACACGCATTCTCTCACACACTGGGCATGAACACATTACAATCACGTGGTGCGAAGGGCCAGCTCAGCAATTTATGTTTCGGAATTTTAGAATTGCATTTATTTTCAAATTTTGTGCCAAAGCAGAGGGGGAGGAAGCCGGAGTACCCGGAGAAAACCCCCGACGGTCGGCCCGAATGAACGGTGCCACATACGAGAACTGAAAAAAAAAATTCTTCGCCCCGAGTGAGACTCGAACCTCGAACCTGACCACTAGCATTGGTGACTATGTCTTAACTACTAGACCACCGACCGCCCCATATGTGTCTTACGAACAAGGAATGCGTACTTCATGTCAAATAGGGAACACAGAAGAAGAAGAAGAAGATGTCAAACGACGTGGCGCTGTCAAGCTGAAAATAGGGCAGCAGAACAAAAACAAAGGAGCCGACTTCAAGGACAATAAATGTTCCACTGTCAGCTCTCATTTGTAAAGGGAAGCACCCAGACGACAAACTTCTTGAAAAATATTCACTTCCCCCTCCAGCTCGCCGCTTAGAATGAACTAAAGTATCGCCAGTTTACTCCAGAATGAAGCGGGAAATGGGAGCTACCATCGTTTCGCGGCGTGTTTTCCCGATTTCATTTTAATTTGTATATTTTTTCAGTCGTAATTCAGAGCAGGTACCAGGGAGTTCATGAGGCACAACTAATACAATACAATACAATACAATACAATACAATACAATAGTGGTACCGGAAGTAATCAAGGTCAGAGCTTAGCACAAAACAGAGAACCGGAAGAACACCCACTGTCCAATTCACCGCGAGGACATTAAAAGGCAGCATAATTAAATTCACCGCACGTGGTCCAGCGTGGGAGATCAACAAGGGAGCTGATAAAGTGACCTGAATTGGATTGATGGGACACACGAACGCCAGCAGCACGTGCTGACCGGACAGCAGCAAATGAATACAGGAGGAGAGAGACAGGACCTTATCAGGATGTTCCGTTCTGGCGTCGGCGTTGCTAATCTTTGGCAAGGGACCGAGACAAATAATGCGGGCAGTTATGATAGATGCTAGCTATTAAATGAGCGGCGACGGAAGCCATAGAATAATGTGAGAATTTCCGAAGAGAAAGGGTGGGTGGGTGGGTGGGTGGGGGTTTAACGTCCATTTTCCACCACATAGGGTGACTTCAAAGACGGGGCAACGATGAAAAAGCCAGCACAAATATTTGGCCCCCAGCCGGGATACGAACTCAAGACCTGAGCATAAGAAGTCCAACGCTCTACCATTCGGCCACCCCGGCTCCCCCCGAAGAGAAAGGAGTGGCTATGTATTGTTTGTCGGTGCTGCCTTATCTTCAGATTGGCTGGTTCTTCTGGGAAGTGTATGTCCTTCTGCGCCATAAAAAGTTCTCGTAAAAGCGATGTTTACCCCGGTAAGCCCTGCGAATTGAGGAGAGTAACCTAAATAGCTTGCACAACGAAACTATCCCCGCTCAACGAAGCTCGCACGATTCGCCAGACAAACGTGTTGAGGCTATAAAGAGAAACAAGGAGAAAAATAAAAGCCAGCACAAAAGGCTTTACACTAAGATTAGAACTTGATGCTCCCAAAAACTGCGAATATTAACTAAACACACACACACACACACACACACACACACACACACACACACACACACACACACACACACACACACACACAAAGGAGGGGGGGGGGTATCGTTAAAATCTTTCAGTGACAATGACAAATTCCCCGAAGCGTCATTTCGTGGGGTTTTTTGGTGGGGTTTTTTTTTTTTTTTTTTTGGTTGTAGGTTTTTTGGGGTTTTTTTTTTTTTTTTGGTTTGATTTCTTTTGACAGACTGGTTTCAGTCGACTGGGCGCATTCAGCGTGGCTTTTGAATAAGTCCCCAGAGCCATCAGGTCACTGCACTTAGATTCGCTGATGCGTTGGACGCCATCTAAGTTACGATTTCTACAAAGAGACGTCAAACCTCTGCACACCCCTCCCCCCAGCCAAGTGATCGAGGAGAACTTGGCCCAAACCGAACCTCTCCTAGTCAGCCGCGTATGAAGACTGTCCGTTTAGGCTTCCGTCTGGTTAATGTCAAGCTGCATGAGGCTCTAATTGTGAAGGTGTCTCCACAATGGTCGACGCCACCAAAACAGTTCCAAACGATGTGTGTGAGTTTAGAAATAATGTCAGATGGTGGGTCTTTAAAAATATGCACCCCCCCCCCCCCCACACACACACAGCTTGATACGTCGATACCTATTGCTGATAATTGAATCCCCACCAACTTAAAAAAGGATTCCGTGCTGTCTCAGGAGACCCAGCCATTCGCCACTTCATGATACGCTTGACCGACTCTTGTGACGTCAGCCATGTCACCGTCTGGGTTAGACTGGGACCGGTAATCAGGTGGACAGCTTCGCAGGAACTGAAAATTGTCCTTGTCGCTCATGGAGAGAGAGAGAAAGCGATAGAGAGAGAGGGGGGGAGGGGGACTGAAGGAGTCGTCTGGCCACCTCGATGGTTATCACACACACACACACACACACACACACACACACACACACACTAATATCATGATCTCGACTTATACTATAGTCTTAAAAACGTATGATCATGAAGGCATTCAAGTCAGCAACTTTTTGTCCACGGACTCTGTGTGTGTGTGTGTGTGTGTGTGTGCGCGCTCGCGTGCGTGCGCTTGTGTGTGTGTGCGTGTGCGCGCGCGCGCGCGCGCGCGTGTGTGTGTGTGTGTGTGTGTGTGTGTGTGTGTGTGTGTGTAGAGCGCGCTTACTTGCTTTTGCACGCCGGTGTCTCTTGCCACACGCTCTTTACAAACTGAGCCTAATCAAATAGTTTCCCCAGGTCCACTAGGTGCAGACACTGTACCTCGGATAAGCTGCATGGCTTGTAAACACGTCTGGAGGGAGCAAAGACACCAACAGACAGCAGGCGCAGCAGACACAGCAGTGTGTGTGTGTGTGTGTGTGTGTGTGTGTGTGTGTGTGTGTGTGTGTGTGTTGGGGGGGGATGTTGTTGTTGCTGTTTTTACTTGTCGCCCTTCTTTTGGTTTCACTCTGGAAAAAGACGTTAATACCCCAGTCAGCCCACCAATTCTTCATGAAACTAGACACTAAGAAAAAAAAAAAATATATATATACAAATCTATCAACGATGGAAGTCTCTAGCTTCATCAGTCACGTACAAAAACAAGAACAACTACAGCAGCTGCACCACCATCACAAACAGCAGCAACAACAACAACAACAACAACAACAACAAAACTCACAAAACCTGCTAATTCCCTGGACATGATGAAACACACGTGCATCAATTGTGCAAGCCACCCAAAAGAACAGCTGTCAAGAACGAGGGAAGAGAGTGCGAACTTCAGGCGGCTGTGGGTGTGATCCACATAAAATATACATGGCATATTCGGTTGGTAGCCATGGGAACATGTCCTAGACAGATTACCTGATTTACTGGTCCTCCATATTGCAGAGAAGCCCCCCTGTCATGTTGGAAATAAATACGAATGTACTTCTTAGGTTATTAATGCGTTAATTCTCTCCTCCGTCCAAACTTGATGAAACATACTTTCCGATTTGGTTTCACCTGAGTAGCAGGGTTGCACATTTTCCACAGCTTCTATAGGACAAAGTGTCCTGGAAACAGCAAAGTGATAGGACACAGTGTCCTGGCCACTTAGTGGCAATAAAAATGTTAATAGGACAAATGTCCGCTTGAGGTGGGAAAAATAGGACATTTAAAATTTTTATAGGTCAATGTCCTGGGACCGACTTGAATGTGCAACCCTGGAGTAGTTTTGACAGTCCGTTTGGTTTACTTTCAATCTATTTCCAGTGGCGTTTTCTGTCAGTTCTTTAAATTTTTGTTCTTTTTTTTTTTTGTCAGTTCTTTCATTCTTGTTTTCTTTGTTATCTTTGGAGAGCCGGGATAGCCGAATGGTAGAGCGTTTGTACTCTCAATGCTCGGGTCGAGAGTTCGAATCGAATCCCGGCTGGGGCCAAATATTTGTACTGGCCTTTTTCTCGTTCCCAGTCTTTGATATCACCCGTATGTGGTGGAAAAGGACGTTAAACTCCCAAACACCCACCCCCACCCTCTTTGTTACCTTCATTCTTTACATAGTTTTTGTTTTATTTGTTTGTTTTCTCTTTTTTTGTTTTTGCCTTTTTCTGGGTTTTTTTTTTTTTTTTGTCTCTTTGTTGTCTTTCCTTTTTCATCCACATCGTCGCTACTTGTGGAGAACCAAAGAACTATAGTGGTCTAATCCTCGCCACTGCACAATGGGTCACCTCGCTGTTCACGTCATTGATGGCTGTCGACGGCTGGGTTTGATCCGTAAGCGTTTCTCTTCCGTTCTGTGCTAATCAGTGAACAGCCCCTG